>JAVTVY010044520.1:0-20297 GCA_036873755.1 Hanleya hanleyi | reverse complement strand
CCGTCTATCTCATTGTCCTACAAATACTTTATGGCCATCAAACGATAATGTATACGGAAATAATACCGAGCTGTTTATTTGTATATTCACCTAGTATCGAACTTGTCGAAATGTTTAGTTATTTATTCATTTGTTTATCTATTTATTCACTTAATTATATATTGCTATTTATATTATGTGACTGACGGTCGGGGTGCCTATCGTGGGAGGAAGATATATCAAAGTATTGCATAGAAAAACAATAGAAAACACGAATGACTACAAACCTTCTATTTCATATGATACAGGCACTGCACACCGAAGACCACAGACGGGATGGACAAGACATGAAACAGGAGACGGATGACGATTACAAGAATATCAACAGCGCCTTGAGTGACAACGCCGCACAAGAAGAACGCCCAGAATCAGAATACTCGACCCTATACCACGCCAGACACGCTACCCCATAGATGTCACCGAACTGACGCCTCAACACAGAATATGATCCTTTGACTTTCAGGCAATATAAGACGTAGACCTGCCGTCCTGTACCCCAATACATACTCCAAGCAATTGTTACAGGCACAGATTTCTGGAAGAACTTACCCTGTTAGGGAAGTCACCTCGAAAAATCCCGAAGGCGCCCTGGTTCTCCCAGTTTTTTCTGGACGGCTTTGTGTGTACGAGTGTTACCAAGACAAAGGAATCATCCACGCGATTACAACACATATTTATCAGCATAACCTAACCAATAACAGACTTACCAACTTGTACATAGCGACTCTTCTTTACCTGTATTTATATTTCCCTCTGCTCTCTCATTGTTATTTATTATTTAATTATTTATTTTAATATCTAGTGCTGCAAAAGATCTTAAATTAACGAAGAAATGTACCGTGAAGTTCGGGTTTGGTTGCCTTTAATACATATTAATACAACTCACCAAATTAAACCCAAAAGATATATTTTCTCTTTTTGAAGGAGTACTAATCATTTTAAAACCGCGAACTCGCAGAGACACAGTGCCGCCATTGTATCGTATCCAGAAGGCGGATATGACGTAGGGAAAAGGCTTTGGAACTCTTCTGTCTGTTCGGGTAATATATGTGAAGCACGGAGTCTTCAGTCGAAATTGAGTGAAATCATGTCGACGAGCGGCAGTTCCGAGCCCAGCGGTGAAAGCGACGAGGAAGCTGTGTTTGGTCTTATCAGGGCTACCAATTCGAGCCGAAACGCTCAGATACGGAGATCAGAGCTGCGGGGTTGATAGCAGCTCTAAAGCGAGACAGGCCACGAAATGAAGACAGAAGCCCGCATGGAAAATTTAGTACATGTATGGTGCCGGTGCATACATTGCTCTCATCGACGGCTTACGGGAGAGATCGGGTGTCTTCGCTGTTGGGAGAGCGAAGAAAGCCGCGCTCTGGCAAATAGAAATGAAAATGGTATGAGCTATTAAATATTTGAAGTAATTCTTGCCAATTTTAGTTTGACGGTCAAACTTGCATCTTAACACACGCAGCCCAATGCTACCTCCATATGTCTGCCTTCCGCTTACGTCACACTGTTTTACATAGTTTTACTCCTATTGGCTAAAATAGGTCACGTGACAATACAATGGCGCTTTCCTGGGGTATCACAGCATTTGGTTAACTATTTCTGTGTTAAAATAAATTCCAAAAAAAATAAAAAAATTACAGTTGAATACCATTTGACTAGCTCTTTCAGTTGAAATATAGCTTTACCATACCCGAACCTTTCCTTTAAATAAAACATTGAGTTGATGGGCCGCGAAATCCGTATGGGAAGCGGCCCTTAAACTACAATTTCAATCAAAAATGTTTAACCATTCTCGTCTACGGTACACGTCGATGCTACAACGAACGCTTAATTTAAGCACCCTGGAAATATATGCTGAAATATATGTGGGGTTAGAGTTCTCCGAAATATGTGTGGGGTTATAGAGTCCCCGAAATATATGTGGGGTTAGAGTCCCGCGGGATATGTGTGGGGTTAGAGTCCCCGGGATGTGTGTGAGGTTAGAGTTCCCCGGGATGTGTGTGGGGTTAGAGTCCCCCGGGATGTGTGTGGGGTTAGAGTCCCCGGAATATGTATGGGGTTAGAGTCCCCGTGGAGAATGTGTGGGGTTAAGAGTCCCCCGAAATATGTGTGGGGTTAGAGTCCCCCGAAATATGTGTGGGGTTGGAGTCCCCGTTGAGAATGTGTGAGGTTAGAGTCCCCAAAGTGATTGTCAATAAAGCGCTCGTCGTCATGTACCGTACGACACCACCACAAACGAGAGATCCTGAAGGATCTTGGCGCCCACCATTGTCCGATAATTGTAAGCTAATGACAAGATTAGCTAATTGTTACTAAGACGATTGAGTTGTAATTTTGTGTACAGAATTTCGAATCTGAGCGAAAAAGATCGAAAAAGGGACACTGGAAAACACCAAGATATAATCTTTCTAAGTTTCAGGAGTTTCAAGATTTCTAGAAACTGTACTTATGTCGGCTGTTATAGTTCAAGAGAAAAGAGCAAAGTTAGTCTGAAAGTGAATGTACATGTACGGAGGATCCTTCGTCTTCGTTTTGTAGCATTTTTATTTATTTTTATTTTTTTGGCACGTGTCATCATTGGGTACTGGAAGCGAAGAAAAATCTCTTTGACACTTTGGCATACTTAAGATTTTATAATTAGGAACGAATGCAAATTCTGTTCTGTTTACTGGACTAGTTTGAGATATCTCTTTTAAGATACCATGCTCGAAAATAGTAAGATGGTACAATACTTTATACTGAAGGGATCCGGTCCGTGCAGTAATGTTGAAACTTCGAATTTGAAAGTGTCTGAATCCTGATTAGTTTACAGTTGTCGAGTTGACATTGTGTCACAAGAGTGACGTCCCTTCATGTAGCTGACCCGCCAGCAGACGAAAGGGTGGGGTAATTCACTTGCAACTGCATGGACTAAAGAAAACCGATTTAAAATTTGAAGAAATACATTTTAATTCCCAATTATTTGAACTCCTTGATATGGAAGGCGAAGATATGGATATTCTCTATAGTAAATATAGAATATGCCACACCGTTTGATCCGCCGACTCTTGTGATGCAACGTCACAACTCGGGAATACCGTATTAATTGGATTTTCGAATCGGACCAAAAAAGGTATCTTGCACAAGTAGGCCCCATGTGAGACCTGTGTACCAAATTTCAGAAAGATCCATGAAATATTTCCTGAGAATTCACGATAACAATGTTTCAAGGGGAAATTCAAGATGGCCACCTGGCAGCCATATTGGATTTTCGAATCGGACCAAAAAAGGTATCTTGCACAACTAGACCCCAAGGCGAACCTGTGTACCAAATTTGAGAAAGATCCATGCAGTAGTTTCTGAGAAATCACGATAACAAGGTTTCATGGGGAAATCCAAGGTGGCCGCCTTGTGGCCATATTGGATTTTCGATTCGGACCGAAAAAGGTATCCTGCACAACTAGACCCCAAGGGGAATCCGTGTATCAAAATTGAGAAAGATAAATGCAGTAGTTCTTGAGAAATCGTGATAAAGTTTCATGGGGGGAAATACAAGATGGCCGCCTGGTGACCATATTGGATTTTTGAATCAGACCAGAAAAGGTACTTTGCACAACTAGACCTCAAGGCGAACCTGTGTACCAAATTTGAGAAAGATCCATGCAGTAGTTCCTGAGAAATCGCGATAACAAGGTGGAAATGGGGAAATCCAAGATGGCCGCCTTGTGGCCATATTGGATTTTTGATTCGGACCGAAAAAGGCATCTTGCAAAACTAGACCCTAAGGAGAATCTGTGTACCAAATCTGAGAAAGATCCATGTACTGCGAAATGACGATAACTAAATTTCATGGGAAATCCAAGATGGCTGCCTGGTGGCCATATTGGATTTTCGAATCGGCCCACAAAAGGTATCTTGCACAACTAGACCCCAAGGGGAACCTGTGTACCCAATTTGAGAAAGATCCATGCAGTAGCTCCTGAGAAATCGCGATAACAAGGTTTCATGGGGAAATCCAAGATGGCTGCCTGGTGGCCATATTGGATTTTCGAATCGGACAAGAAAAGGGTTCCTGCACAACTAGACCCCAAGGGGAACCTGTGTACCAAATTTGAAAAAAGATCCATGCAGTAGTTCCTGAGAAATCGTGGTAACAAGGTTTCATGGGGAAATCCAAGATGGCTGCCTGGTGGCCATATTGGATTTTCGAATCGGACCAGAAAAGGTTTCTTGCACAACTAGACCCCAAGGGGAACCTGTGTACCAAATTTGAAAAGATCCATGCAGTAGTTCCTGAGAAATCGCGGTAACAAGGTTTCATGGGGAAATCCAAGATGGCTGCATTGTGGCCTTATTGGATTTTCGAATCGGACCAGAAAAGGTTTCTTGCACAACTAGATCCCAAGGGGAACCTGTGTACCAAATTTGAAAAAGATCCATGCAGTAGTTCCTGAGAAATCGCGATAACAAGAATTGTTTACGGACGGACGGACGACGGATGGACGGACGACGGACCACGGACGAAAAGTGATTTGAACAGCCCACCATCTGGTGATGGTGGGCTAAAAAGTGTTTGTTGAATTTTGTGTTAGGGGGAGGGGTCTTACATGAGGGGTCGGAGAATAGGTGTGGTCATTGATGATAATCTTCAGTTCAATGAACACATCAATCAAATGTCCGAAAGTTAAATAGAAGTATTGATGTATTAAAACGTATAGGACCTTGCGTTCCCATAGAAACGAGATTTACCCTATATAATATATAATTGCCTCACTTGGACTACTGTTCTACAATTTATAGTGTCGCAAGTAAAAATTATATATCTAGACTCCAACGTAATCAAAATAGAGCAATGAGGATTATATTGGAATGTGGTCCCCGGACACATAGAGTGGATATGTTAAAGGAATGTGGATGGTTGAGTGTTAGACATCTTAGCTTTCTAAGGGCATTTCACGTTTCACTTAACACTACCCTTAGATTTTCGCTGTGATTCGGCATGTATTTCACACGGCGCCATCTATCTAGAGGGAGATAATCCAGTTCGAAAGTTGTTCCCAAAGCATGAGGTCAAATGTCGGCCCCATTTAAACGAGCCAATGAAATGATCTGTATTCAAATATTTCTCACACATGCAAACATGTCAGTTTCACGAGGCGCAAGACTGGGGGAGTCTACGCGAGACCAAAACGAAGTTGTGCAAATTAGCTATTTTATTTCTCACTCTAGTGGAGCATGCTTCTTTGTTTATCTTAAGAAACAAACGGCCTAACATATTTGAAAACAAAATAAAATCGGCGGCAGACCACAGGAAAATGATATGCTTTTTATTTTGTGATGGGGGCACTTCGATGCCCACCATGGGATCATTTCAATCAATCGCTTTCTGGAGGTATGTCTTCGTTGTATGAATGTGATTGCACCGATGTCGGATGTAACGGGGCCAGTCGGATGTGACCATTTGGGAAACGCCCTATTACACTCAGATAGCACCCGTTACCGCATGGCTACGAGCAGAAGTTTCTACGTATGATCGTGCCATGCGTTCGGATGATGGTGTTAGACAAAGATTCTATCTTAATAGATGTACCCTAGTTTGGAAGGCTATTAATGACAATACGCCAAGTTATCTCAAAACAAGTTTCAAGCATGTCTCTGAAAAACATTCATATAACACAAGATCTGCTCCACTAAATCTTTTCCGTGGAAATTATCATAAGATTTCGTTATCGGCTCTTGGGGTCGCCAGCTGGAATAGCCTGCCAGACGAGGTAATGCGTAGTAAAACTTTACAGACTTTTAAAAACCACTGTTCTAAGTATATAAGAACGTTTGTTGAACCTTAGTAGTATAGTAAGTGGATTTAACCTCATATTTTGCCGGGGGAGATAACTCTTGCATCCACCAGGGGGCGCCACCATCAGGTTAAAGGTACGAGACTCCCCGTCATCTCCCCAAGAGACCACAAAGCTACCTCCAACACAGGAGAGTTCCAATTGTTGCAGGGAATGCATTCATCCGCGGTGATGCGGTCTGGTGGTGATGCGGTCGCGGGAAAAAGCTTCCGCGGAGAAAAAGTAGTCCCCAGACTTCAAATACGCTGCATGGTCCGATTGGGTCGAGTGAGGTATCAAAGTGAAGCATTCGTGAAGGGGCATCCAGTCATGGGTGGGTGCATGTAAAATTAGGATTTTCTCCCGAAACTATAAAAAGCGGAACACGGACTTTACCCCTACAAGAGGGGTCTGTATTATACAATATAAGGCAAAATGCCTGTATGGGGGGAGGGGTGATCAAATTTTTTTTGTGGGCTTTACAATGGCTTGTGGGGTCTTGTTTTTCTCGTCTCGCCAAGAAAATGGCGATGGGAAGGGTCCTGGAGCGAAACGGTGAAATTTTTGGAAAAAGTTCACCGAGGTCTGTATATAGTCCCATAGGTGGCTATGGGAGGGATAGGTCCATCCTGGGAAATTCACACACGATCATTGTGATATGGGTTGCTTGGATTTGTTTTTCACGTCTCGTCATTTAGAACACGATGGGAAGGGTCCCGAAGCGAAACGGTGAAATTTTTGGAAAAGTACCATATAGCCCATATAGCTCCATACTGGCTATATGGAGGTATAGGTCCATCCTGGGAAATTCACACACGTTCATTGTGATATGGGTTGTTTGGTCTTGTTTTTCACGTCTCGTCATTTAGAACACGATGGGAAGGGTCCCGAAGCGAAACGGTGAAATTTTTGGAAAAGTACCATATAGCCCATATAGCTCCATACTGGCTATATGGGGGTATAGATCCATCCTGGGAAATTCACACACGTTCATTGTGATATGGGTTGTTTGGTCTTGTTTTTCACGTCTCGTCATTTAGAACACGATGGGAAGGGTCCCGGAGCGAAACGGTGAAATTTTTGGAAAAGTACCATATAGCCCATATAGTCTCATACTGGCTATATGGGGGTATAGGTCCAACCTGGGAAATTCACACACGTTCATTGTGATATGGGTTGTGGGGTCTTGTTTTTCTCGTCTCGTCATTTAGAACACGATGGGAAGGGTCCCGGAGTGAAACAGTGAAATTTTGGGGAAAGTACCTTATAGCTCCTATAGCTCCATAGGTGGCTATGGGAGTGATAGGTCCATCCTGGGAATTTCACACACGTTCATTGTGATATGGGTTGTGGGGTCTTGTTTTCACGTCTCGTCATTTAGAACTCGATGGGAAGGGTCCCGGAGCGAAACGGTGAAATTTTTGGAAAAGTACCATATAGCCCATATAGCTCCATACTGGAGCTCAGAAGTTCTGATTTTCTAGATATTCCATGGAATTGTCACTAATTCTTCGAAATGCAGTGACGTCCGTCAACGCTCGTAGTTACGCCTTAACGCTCTAACATAACGCCTTGACGCCATGATATAGACCGGAGAGAGAACAACAACAACAACAAGGATGACACTTGAGAGAACAACAACAACAACAAGTTTTTTTTTTCATATAGTTTATTTTCCCCAATGTTACATCATACCCACGCTGGGGGAGCCGCGTTGGGTATGTTTACAACTCAAAAAGACTCTTGCCCAATCAGAGGCCACCATTTGCATCTGTCCTATTCGTTCCTGTCCGTTAGATGTATTCTTGTCCAATCAGAAGTCGCCATTTCAGAAAGTTCCATCTTTGCTCGGTGTGACCTAAGCGTGGTCGGGCAGGCCTGGATATTCTTCGGGCAGCATGTCCCGAAACAGTTGTTTGCGCATTCTGATCGCATTTTCCAGGGCCTCGATGAGTGGTAGCCCCACAGCCTCTTCCAAGTGACGCTTGGTCTTCATGATGGATCTGAGCGTGGGGTCGCCTTTCATTTCAAGCGGTAGTAAGGTATACTGTTCATAGATCGCCATGGCTGTTTTCCTGATGCGGGGGCGCATTTGGGTGTACGCCTGTTGTAAATTATCCTCTCCGGCGTCCTCGATCGCTGCAGCGTAAGTATTGATAGCTGCTGTCACAATACGATCATAGAAGGTAGGTTCTGCCTCACTTTCCACGGACGTAGGCTGACTATCTGAGATCAAGCTCTCCGTATCACTAGATAGACTCTCAGCAATCTCTGTTTCGGTATCAGTCGATACACTCTCAGCAGTCTCTGTATCAGCATCTGCCTCAACGGACTCCTCAGAGTCTTCAATCCCATGTATATTTTGTCGCATCATGTCGCATCATATCGTAACGTCTGGTGAACGTGCGTTCGCACTCAGAGCAAGTATAAGCCATGTTGACGGTTGAACGTCGACTGTGCGTGTTTTTGGAAATACGCTCGCTTTTATAGACAGTAACGCCCATCAACGCTTAGCTTAACGCTTCAACGCCCTGGTGAATTAGCTCAGAAGCTCTGATTTCCATGGAATTGACACCAATTCATCGAAATGCAGTGACGCCCGTCAACGCCCGTCGTTACGGCTTAACGCCCGTCTCAACGCCTTAACACACTTTCTTAACGCTTTAACGTCGTTTAATGATGCGTTCGAACAAATGTTTCTTTTGTGCTATTGCTCTGACATACGCCGCTTTCCAGTTCATGCCCGAGGTTTTCAACATCGACGCTGTTCTTTCAATTTCCATATGGACTGGGTCCTTATCCAACAATTTCATATGGGTCACGAGGTCGACATACCGCTGACGTAAAGCCCGTCGTAGTCTGGTGCCAATCCTGTGACCGGAACTGACCTTTGACCCCCGCGCGCATTTTTTTCCGGTATTGCTAGCGCGTGCAGGTGTCAAAGGTCACTTCCGTTCACGTGAACCGAAGCGGAAGTGACCTCACAGAGGTCATATGCAAATGTCCCTTCCGAGCTCTGAGCTCCACAGGCTTTGAGCTCCAAGAGCTCCGATCCAAGAACTCTGCCACACGGGAGCTCCCACCACCACCACCGGGCGTTGACGCCCGTCAACGCCCGGCGGTGGCGGTGGTGGAATGTGGTGGTGCTGGTGGTGGTGTGTGTGGTGGTAGTGTGTGGTGGTGGTGTTGGTGGTGGTGTCTGTACATATAAGAATGAACATGTGTTCCTCATCATTCCTTATGTATTGGTCGACAGATCAACATGTCGTGTACGTTCTGTCAGAGAACCTTCTCTCGTCGCGATAGGATGCTCAGGCACATTCAAGGCAAACACAACCAAGAGACACCGCCGAGTCCCGCTATAGGTCCAACAAGTGCAGTAGAGCATCCCTATACGATGACGGTGAGCGGCGCTACGGCATGTGGAAAGACGTCCTGGGTGATGAAGTTCTTAGAGGAAGGTGTGGCAACCCCAGCTCCGACACGTGTTGTTTGGTGTTATAGCCAATGGCAGCCCGCCTACGAAACTACGCGATTACAGAATGTGAGTTTCGTCCCAGGGATTCCTCACGACATAGACGAACCGTATTACTTTGACCCCGAGCAAACCAACGTGGTAGTGCTAGATGATCTGATGAGTGCGGCCAAGGACAATTCACACGTTGCCGACTTGTTTACTAAAGGATCCCATCCTAGGAATCTGCCCGTCATCTATTTGCCCCAGAATCTCTTTCCTCAAGGGAAGGCGTCCAGAGATATTGCCTTGAACTGCCAATACTTTGTGTTGTTCTCCAATCCCATTGACAGAGCACAACTCCGTGTGTTTGGTAGTCGAATTTATCCTCAGAACATCGACCATTTCATGCAGGCGTTTCAAGGGGCAACAAGTCGTCCGTACGGCTACCTATTCGTAGATTTAAAAGCCCATACCCCTGAAGATCGCCGGCTGACGACCCACCTGCTACCCGGCGAGGGATCACCGCAACGTCATATACCCCGACACCATCCACCGAGTCCACAGCTGGTAGAGCAGCGGCAGCAACCCACCCCCATACAGCGGGGTCCCTTCATACCATCAGTCCCGGAATATCACCCAAACGTGAAGGACCAACTCAAACCCGTACACGGGAATGAACATAATGTGAACGCGAGGCCATGGAAGGATTTGTTCAAAGAAAGTATGAACGCCGAGATGGGCAAGACGTCGATGGTCACAGAAAACAAGTTTCAACGCAAAGGGTATTCAAAAGAGGAAGCCGCAATTTTAGCCCATAACAGATTGGCACCCAGACTACGACGGGCTTTACGTCAGCGTTATGTCGACCTCGTGACCCATATGAAATTGTTGGATAAGGACCCAGTCCATATGGAAATTGAAAGAACAGCGTCGATGTTGAAAACCTCGGGCATGAACTGGAAGAGCAATAGCACAAAAGAAACATTTGTTCGAACGCATCATTAAACGACGTTGAAGCGTTAAGAAAGTGTGTTAAGGCGTTGAGACGGGCGTTAAGGCGTAACGACGGGCGTTGACGGGCGTCACTGCATTTCGATGAATTGGTGTCAATTCCATGGAAATCAGAGCTTCTGAGCTAATTCACCAGGGCGTTGAAGCGCTAAGCTAAGCGTTGATGGGCGTTACTGTCTATAAAAGCAAGCGTATTTCCAAAAACACGCACAGTCGACGTTCAACCGTCAACATGGCTTATACTTGCTCTGAGCGCGAACGCACGTTCACCAGACGTTACGATATGATGCGACACCAGAGAAATATACATGGGATTGAAGACTCTGAGGAGTCCGTTGAGGCGGATGCTGATACAGAGACTGCTGAGAGTGTATCGACTGATACCGAAACAGAGATTGCTGAGAGGCTATCTAGTGATACGGAGAGCTTGACCTCAGATAGTCAGCCTACGTCCGTGGAAAGTGAGACAGAACCTATTGTGACAGCAGCTATCAATACTTACGCTGCAGCGATCGAGGACGCCGGAGAGGATAATTTACAACAGGCGTACACCCAAATGCGCCCCCGCATCAGGAAAACAGCCATGGCGATCTATGAACAGTATACCTTACTACCGCTTGAAATGAAAGGCGACCCCGTCTGACGTGAGTGAATTGTGTTTGGACGTTTGCAGTGGATGCGGCGACGGCTGTTGACAACTGGAAATTCGGCGGATGCAATACACTTCACGACCCTGAACTGTGGACTGTATTCTGATATTCTTTGCTGCAGAAAAGAGGATACAGAAGAAACTGTACTTTCTACACGGAAGATCGAAAACTTTCATTTATTTGCATTTCATATTGCAAATAGACTGTAGTGGTTTTTTTTTGGATAAATTGCACTTCACCAGATATTCCGGTATTTTCTAAATTACCAAACCTGATAGTCATTGATTGATATTATTTGTGATATCATTGCAGTTGATATTATTAATTGTTATTGCTTATATGTTATGCATGCACATGTAGTTATATGTGTACTATTGATTGCCATATTTGCCCCACGTACCCTCTCCCTATAGGCTGACATACTGATCAGATATTTTTGCCCTTGTATGAGATTGTATTTTTGGAGAAAGTGTTTGATCGCCAAAGTTTCAGCATGTCTGATTTTGCTGTAGTACTTTCTGGCCTCTCCGTACCCCCTGTTAGGGAAGATTTGGCTAAAGCATTTGAAGATGTAGGGGTTGCTAAAAAATCAATCCAAGTGAAGGATGAATCAGGAGCATTTAGTGGTCGAGTATTTGTAACTTTTGAAAACAAAGAGTCTATGTCCAAAGCATTAGCATTAGAACGAAAGCAGATTGGAATGGAAGTGGTTCAGTTAGCTAAGCCCAATAGCACACAGCGCAAGTTGATAGATACTTTACTCGAACCTGACCTGGTAGCTGAATTTCAAAGATTGTATCAAACTCTAGGGCCCGAAATGCGTCAAATAGTAGCAGAATCCCTCCCTACTAGTAGTGTACAGAGTGAGGCAGGTAGCTCTGTTTTAAATAGTGGGGACAGTGGTTTGCCAGCACGTACGCATCAGCTCACCGTAAACGAAGTGTCCGGATATAAAAGTCGCAAGTTGAGGCTGTTCTCGGGGAAGAAACCTACCCCAAATGGTGAGAGCGATTTCGAAACATGGAGACTTCTCGCCCGACAGGTCATTGGTGACAATATCATATCAGTAGTAGAGAAAAAGAGAGTTCTGGTACAGTCTCTCCTTCGCCCGGCTCTGGACACAGTACAAGCACTAGCGATCATGCCTGAGTCTTCAGCAGCTGACATCCTAGACATGCTGGAAAAGATGTATGGAACTGTCTCCGACGGCCACGAGCTGTTAGTGAAGTTCTTGTGTACTTACCAAGATGAGAAAGAGAACCCCTCTGATTACATCCAACGGTTGTATCTCCAAATCATGGAGGCTGTGGAGCGCGATGGCCTGACCAGCCGACAGGTACCAGAGTATCTGCTGAAACAGTTTCTACGTGGCTGCCCAGATGAGGCGATGATCGAGAAGTTGGACCTCGAGTCTGTAGTAGACAATCCTCCCAATTTTCCTGACCTCCTTATGAAAGTCCGTAGGGAGGAGTGCCGCAGGACTGAAAAGAAACTGCGTCTCAAGAAAAAGAGTGCAGTGGTTCACTCAGCAAATATAACCGAGCTGAAAAAGGAAACTGATTGGAAGAAAACGGCGGAAGAACTCCAACAGCAGCTGGACAAGCTACAAACACCGAAGAAGGTCAGTGAAATGAGTGATAGCCAACCCCAGCCACGTAAACCCCCAGATAAGACCTCCAAGCCAGAAACAAGGGACCACGAGGGTAGGAAGAAGCGGTTCTTCTGTTATAAATGTGCGGAGGATGGACATTTCGCTCACCGGTGCGTCAATCCATCGAATCCACAGAGGGTACAGTCCAGACTGTTGAACTCAACAAAAGGGAGTCCGTCAAAAAACTAGAACAGGCGACCGGGGAGGGACCACCGCAAGCCTGCCAATTTCAAGGCCTCAATGATGAGACAGAGACTGACCAAGCTAATCTAGTAGGGAGTGCTAATGAACTAAACATTTTCGTTAATGGGCACGAATGTTGTTCCCTTTTGGACACAGGAAGTATGGTGACAACCATTTCAGAAACCTTTTGGAAAAGTAACCTGAATAGCCTCCCCTTGAAAGATATCCTAAAGATGGAAAATGCTGGTGGGCATCTTCTTCCGTATCTGGGCTATGTTGAACTCGAAATTCAGGTTGTTGTTGACAAGGTGAAAAGAACTGTCGCTGTCCCGGTTCTAGTGGTGCCAGAAACTCCGTATAACAGTAGAGTGCCATTTCTTGTTGGCACAAATGTGCTGCGCGTTCTTGAGGATCAGTTGTATCAAGACTGTGGTGCAAGGTTCCTACAACGCCCGATGGCAAGTCCTCTTGCGATGGCATTGAAGGTGATGCAATTCCGGAAGCGTCACATGACCAGATCAAAGAATATTTACAGTAACATTAGACTGCAGTCGAACCTGACACTAGAGGGTGGCCAGAGTGTGGTCATCGAAGGTCGGACTCAAATGACGGTACCCTGTGCATCTGGCATTGCTGTGGCAGAGCAAGCCAAATACCTTCCTCAGGGAGTCTCATTGACTCCTAGTGTAGTGAACTTGGGTGGCAGTATAACATGTATTCCTGTTCAGTTGTGTAACAGCAACTCTCAACCAGTGACATTGCGGGCAGGTACACACATCGGGAACTTACAGCCTGCTGATCTGCAAGCCGAGAATGAAACACTGGAAGTGACTGACAAGGACTTTTTTCAGAAATTCCCATTTGAGGAGACAAGTGCTGACCTCACGGATCTTAAATCTCTGCTTGTTAAATGGAAGAAGGTATTCTCCATGAATGACACTGATCTTGGGAAAACCTCAGTTGCAAAACATTCTATTAAGCTAACCAATGAAGTACCTTTCAAGGAGCGGCCACGGAGGATACCACCAGCACTCTATGAGGAGGTTCGTCAACACTTGAGACAAATGTTGGACAGTGGAGTCATCAGGCCGTCCAGCAGCCCTTGGGCTTCTAACGTGGTTCTTGTACGCAAACCGGATGGGAGCCTGCGATTCTGTTTGGACTTCCGCCAATTAAATAGGAGAACTGTAAAGGACTCTTATTACATTCCAAGGATCGACGAGACACTTGAAGCTGTTGCTGGTAGCCGTTGGTTTTCCAAGTTGGACCTGAAAAGTGGATACTGGCAGGTGGAAATGGAGGAGGCAGACATCAGATTGATTGACTTCCAATGTTGCAACTATATATTTAAAATAGTTTATTGTAATATAAGCGGAGTTTACAAATGTGTTTTATTCTTTCTGTAAATTGTAGTCCTGAGCTGCTACTCTCGCTATGTGAATTAAATGGGAACCATTCTGATGTGAACGATTCTGAATCAAGAACCACCGACGGTCGTTTTTTGGCCATTTTACTAAAGTGTCCAAGTCATTATTGAATCCCCAAACGACGAATATTTCGACTCATACACATTACCAGTTTTGATATGGAAGTCCACCATGTCAACCAATGTAATCCTTTGTAACATCAACAGGAAGAAGCAACAGCCAATAAAGTCTCATTTATTTCAGTGGCATAGAAAAACCTCGGTGTATGTTACATGATATGTTGACGTGAAATTGAATCACGTGGCATTGAGCGAATTGACAGAATTTACTCTCTTCAGTTCTGCCACACAACTCCTCAACTACTGAACACTTGCCACCGTTTGTATTATTTGTTCCGTGTAGTGCAGAGAATAAATCGTGTAATATGGACGAGTTTACTGAGGCTACGTCTATGACAAGAGATAAGTCGAATTTCGCCCGGCGTTGATACCTGCATCAATGTCCGAGTTGATATATGGTTCAAACATTATTGGAGGGACAATGCATACCTTTCTCTTCAATTCCATGAAACGTAAAATTCAGTGTCGGAGTTACAAAAAGATAAATAACAGCTTCTCCAGAGACCTAAATTATCTCTCCTTCCAGTTACGTGAAGTGTTTGACGACACTGATCATCAAAATTGGTTATGTAAACGCCTCGCCACTGAAAAAGTTGACTCCCATTTGCCGATGAAGAAAATTATCCACAGCATAATTGCGCAAGGCTGATTAATTTATATTTAAGAATGGTTATGTAAAAACAGGATTACTCAATAAGCTCAAAAGATCTAAATATATTAAAAACTCGGATAAATATAGAAAATAGAAATACCGAGTCGAGAAGACGAAAGAAAATTATATTATGAATTATTTTACAGAACGATGCAATGTGGTGTTACACTCCGGTGAATTTTGGCCTACAATTTAATCCCTTATTTCTTATCAAAAAATAGTCAATTCATCAATAATATTTTGTGAAGGTGACCATATTATCTTTAATCAAGAAAATGATATCATGAATGAGTATTATGTAAGGATATCGCCATTGTAACCTTTACAAATAATGTCCATCTCGGCGTTCAAGCTAATCGTGATAATTAAGAAAGCCAATTTCGCTTTTGTTTTAGTCTTGTGGTTGAACAGACGTTCTCAAACGTTACTGGGTTGTTGTTGGTACGCTGTCGACCAGACAAAAAACTACTGGTTTCGATTACAACCCTGCAATGATTATCAGAGCAGACAAGGGTGTTCTTGTAAAGCCCATTACTAACTTGGTAAACTTTTCTATCATTCTCAAAATTTCCATCTCGGCTTGAATCAGCCCAAGTTACTCATTTATTTACAGATGTTATCATCTAGACAAAAGCAACTACAGACCTGTAAGCATTCGACTTACTATTTCGAAAATCTTGGGAAGGGCCTTACAGTATGTGCCTTTAGAAAGGGATACAGATGTCAGGCTGCCCTCTTGAAAATTAAGAAAGGCTGGAGACGTGGGGGATTGGATAAATATTTTCTGAAAGATTTCACTGTTCATCCTTGCATCTTGCTGCTGGAATATTGACAGCATATAACGTTACTCCTACAGTTACCGCATTACCCAAACATTATCTTAGTAATCGAAAGCACACTGTTCAAATTGGCAACAGAGGCTAACATAAATAAATGCAAGGCGCACTTACACATGCGTAGTAGGTAGGAATTTTGTATTACTATAAAGCGACCAGGTCTGGGCGATTTGGAGGCTGTCCCAGTTAAATTATGTTAACCCTTTGGTTAGAGGTATGAAATTTGCCATACTATGTATTAGGATGAAGCTCTACCAGAAAGGTAGACAAATGCAAGATGGCCACCATGATGACGTCACAGTGACATTTTCTCTGAAGACAATTTCATTTATTTTGGACCGATTTTTCGATTTTTTTTATTTTTCAAATACAAATTCATATGATAAAGAATAATTAATTTGTGGAAAATAAATTACTCCCTTTTAGGCAAGAAATATCAGAATAAAATGGACAGAAATTACCACAAAACGAGACGACAACATATGCACTTTTTACGTCTCCAGTGAATGTAGTGAATCATTTGAGCTCGTTCTACAGTGTTTATTATTGTATCGACTTAAAGTAAAGCCTGTCTACAGTCGATGTGAATTCAATCGTGGACGTCAAAAGCTTCTGTTACACTCTACAGTTGCGCATTTTAGGTTCTTACACACCCCAGATGGCAGAGCGGTCATCTAATCTAATTTCGGAAGTAAACGTGGTGATTCTTCAGACAGTAATGCGCACTGACCCTGAATGACGGGATACAGATGCATTGAACTATGCCTCCATCTCACTTACCGGTAGAAAAAGAATTCTGTTGGGTATAATGATAATTTCAGTCGTTTAACCATTCGAATCAATAAATAACAGAAAAATAGTAAATTTATATATAGACGAGAATTTCTTCTTGTTGATACTCTGGCCATCTTGTGAATATTCCAGAAGATGTCCAGAATGAAGAGGTGTAGATTGGTGCCACCCATTGGAAAACGAACAATGATTTACAACATATTAGGATGCTATGCTCTTGAAAATACGGTGTTATCTGGTCTGAGTGTTTTGGGACCTGTCCTGGCCTGAGGGGTGGGGGGCATTTCGCCATCCTCTCCCCTTGATTATTTTCCTAAACCCGTGAGCGCGCGGTCTGAAACTTACCGCACATTACCCTTGGGTCCGATTTTTCGATTTTTAAAGTTTTCTTTGCACAAACTACATGGTAAATTAGTAAATAATCGTATGATGTGAAACAAAGTCGTTTTTGTGCACTTGTCCTGTAAGAGAAGCAGGAATTCCGAAGAAAAATAAAGAAGACATCACTTTTCTGGTACCCCACATGACCGTCTTTTTTAATTTACTCATGTTCCCTGCTCTGGGGTTATGCAAGTAGGCTCAAAATGAGCCCAATATAATAACCTGAAAAGTCAAGGAGCGCCAGCTCTCATTTGTTGGTCGTTCTGAAAATAGCGTAGAAAGTTTGGTGGGGGGGCATACTTCCATCCCCCCTCTCCAAGACCTTTGTACGTATTGTATGAAGCGTCTACCTATTTTATTCATCGCCGTGTTATCGCCTTGTGTATGAGAGAAAGATGGGAATGAAGTCAAGGAGCATAGCCACTCAGTGACCATTTCCCGTAGCTGGGCTGCACAAGAAATGCACGAGTTTACAGCAGAATTCTAATCACGAAAAAAAATTTATTACTGGAGAAGATTGTGAACGAGCGATGATTTCTTTTGAAATATGACCACTATCGGCGATGTGGAGAGATAACTAACTAATAGACTAATCCCTCGACTGATGTTAACTATACGACAGCCGTCTTTAACGGAAGACATCGTATTATATCGACCAGGGGTCGTTATAGAGATCATCAATTCATCTTTGCCTCATAAGTCGTGCTTACAAGCGCTTTCATGTGCCCATGAAAAGCCGTCAAGATAGATTCAGTATCACAGTCAGGAGGAATATATTGGAAAGGAACCTCGACCACACGGTGGATAATAAGGAAATCATTGTCTTCGAAATGTGTAGATTCGAACTTAAACAAATGAGAAGGGTTACTTTTTCATTTAGTAAGTACATGGGTTTATGGTAATCTATACTCACTTATATATTAGATTGAACTTGAATTTCTGTTCAAATGCACACAAACTATAGCAGACTCTCATTCCTTGCTGTATTTCAAAAGTGAATGTGAAAATGGAAAATTAAGCATACAAAACCTCCAGAAACAATCTATGTTTTATGAGATGGTGCGAGAGATGAAAAGTTGCATGGATAGGAGACATAAAATCAGCCATGCGTTCAATATTCAGCTGTCGTCCGTCAAAGAATTTCCAATTTCATAATCCAAAGACTTACAATTCATACAACAGCATCAGCAACAAATTTGTTGGGAAACAATCATAGTATGCTATAGATATTGTATGCGAGGCTCATATTTTACTATCAGCATTGCGATACCTATCGCCAAATATGAGAAACTTTGAGTGGAGGCGCGTGTTTGTGTAGCCCTGTTTAAAATGTGTTTAAAAATACTGTTGATTAAAATCGTCATATGTTACACCAGATCTAGCAAATGATACTAGGCGAGATATGTGTACGCCATGTACAGGTCCCTCTGGACAATTACTCTCCAAAATGGGTAGTTTACTTGTCATAAATTTGATGAGACGGTCCGCTTCATTTTTGTAGAGATAAAGTACGATCGAGGGATTAGTTTTCATAGTATTTTCATTTATTTGGATTATTTCTCATAATAATTTCTCAATAAAAAGGAAAACATACAAATTAAGAAGACTTTTCAAGGCGATTTTGCCGCCAGCGTTGTCTTGGTCTGGCATGATAGTTCGGTACGTGATCCCCCGGGAGCAGCTAGTAACTTTCAGTTGCTTTTGTTTGGACTGTTGAGGAGTAAATATCGTCGTCGGATTTAAAGATCGATTTCGTCCTGCAATGCGTCGATATATGCTTAAATTTGTGAATTTTTTAAGAGCTGGTGCTAAAAATGACTAGATAGTTAGATAATTAATCTAAATTTTTATTTTTCTGTGGGGTGAAATAAAACTGGACTGTAAACGAGTGTAAAGCAAGCATTCGACTACCGATTTTGAGGCAGATTCGAGGAGGTCAAAAGGAAATGTAATAACTTGATACTTCATTTCAAAAAGGAATTCGAAATTTTGCAGGATCCGAAATTCTTCTTAACTAGAGTTTGTCATGAGGTATCGCCGAGAGTTTATTAGGAACAGCAATGCCGAGAAACTACTCACGTCGATATCTGGTCAATTTTTTTACCTATTTACGATACTGACTTTCACTGCAATCCACTAGATCCGGCAATCGTCTTGAGGGGTTTCGTCACCTTTCGTTTACCATAAGTCACCCAGTATATCCCGTATTATCGACACGTATGGACAAATTTCACCTATCTGAGATAAACTTTCTAATTTGCATTTAATTTTCAGTCTACCTCCAACATGGATTTGAGGTTTTTCTATCTTTAACCATGCAGTTATGACAATTATTTTTATTGTTAGAAATCGGCAAGGTCTGGTGAAGGACCCATTTTTGTGTGGCGAATTTCAATCAGCAACGCATGCGGTACAAATATAAGCAAAGAAATTGAAAGTCCCCCATGGAAATTGTTTTCTAAGATAAAACGTTGAGTGCACATTTTTTACTGAACCCTAAAATCTCATTGAAATCCCATGTTATTTCTGAAATTCTCTCAACCTTACGAAAACGAATAATGTACGTTTTTGGATACGTTCAATTTTTTTCTTCAGATAATACTATAATATGAGACTAGTATTTAGGAGGGCTTTACCAAGAACTGTTTTGCGTCTGAAAGGAAGGGAATACGTTACCTTTTGAAAACAAAGTTGATGGTAAAGCCCCCATTATTTAATCCTATCTTGTCTTAGCTTGTTGGGACGTATCCTGGCGAGAGGGGCCGAAATGCCCCACCCCCAATTATTTTTCTTAACCCTTAAGCTAGGGAGCTGAAACTTACCACACTATACCCTTGGGTAAAGATCTACCAGAAAGTGTAAAAAAAATCCTAGATGGCCTCTATGATGACGCCACAGTGACGTCATTATCAAAAACGGCATTTTTGGTCGATTTTTCGGTCGGATTTTCCAATTTTTTATTTATGCAATTTCTCCGCAAAAACTGCATGATAAATTAGTTAATATTAATGTGATGTGCAATAAAATACGTTTGGCCCACTTTTCGTCGCGGAAAAGCAGAAATTTTGAAGAAATATAACAAAAACATCACTTTTGGGGTACCCTAACGTGGCCGCCATCTTGAATTTACCCATGATCCTCTGCTCGGGGGTTATGCCAATAGGCTAAAAATGACCCCAATATGATAAACTATAAAGTCCAGGAGTTTCAGCTCTCCATTTCTTTGTCGTTCCAGAGATAGGGTAGAAAGTTTGTTAGGGGGGGTGCTTTTCGCCCCCCCCCC
>JAVTVY010044519.1:0-21831 GCA_036873755.1 Hanleya hanleyi | reverse complement strand
ATCGCGATTTCTCAGGAACTACTGCATGGATCTTTCTCAAATTTGGTACACAGGTTCCCCTTCGGGTCTAGTTGTGCAAGATACCTTTTCTGGTCCGAGTCAAAATTCCAATATGGCCACCAGGCAGCCATCTTGGATTTCCTCATGAAACTTTATCGTCATTTCTCAGGAAGTACTGCATGGATCTTTCTCAAATTTGGTACACAGGTTCCCATTAGGGTCTGGTTGTGCAAGATACCTTTTTAGGTCCGAATCGAAAATCCAATATGGCCACAAGACGGCCATCTTGGATTTCCCCATGAAATCATGTTATCGCGTTTTCTCAGGAACTACTGCATGGATCTTTCTCAAATTTGTTACACAGGTTCCCATTAGCGTCTGGTTGTGCAAGATACCTTTTTAGGTCCGAATCGAAAATCCAATATGGCAACCAGCCAGCCATCTTGGATTTCCCATGAAACCTTGTTATCGCGATTTCTCAGGAAGTACTCCATGGATCTTTCTCAAATTTGGTACACAGGTTTTCCTTGGGGTCTAGTTGTGCAGGATACGTTTTTTGGTCCGATTCGTAAATCCAATATGGCCACCAGGCAGCCATCTTGGATTTCCCCATGAAACCGTGTTATCGCGATTTCTCAGGAACTACTGCGTGGGTCTTTCTCAGATTTGGTACACCGGTTCCCCTTGGGGTCTAGTTGTGCAAGATACCTTTTCAGGTCCGATTCGAACATCCGATATGGCCAGCAGGCAGCCATCTTGGATTTCCCCATGAAACCTTGCTATCGCTATTTCTCAGGAAGTACTGCATTGATCTTTCTCGAATTTGGTACACAAGTTCCCCTTGGAGCCTGGTTGTGCAAGATACCTTTTCTGGTCCGATTCGAAATTGAAATATGGCCACCAGGCAGCCATCTTGGACTTCCTCATGAAATTTTGTTATCGTCATCGTCAATCGCGATAACAAGGTTTCATGTGAAATCCAAGATGGCTGCCTGGTGGCCATATTGGATTTTCGAATCGGACCGAAAAAGATATCTTGCACAACAGAGTCCTAAGGGGAACCTGTGTACCAAATTTGTGAAAAATCCATGCAGTACTTCCTGACAAATAACGATAAAGCGTCATGACGAAATCTAAGATGGCTGCCTGGTGGCCATATTGGATTTCGAATCGGACCAGATAAGGTATCTTGCACAACTAGACCCCAAGAGGAACCTGTGCACCAAATTTGAGAAAGATCCACGCAGTACTTCCTGAGAAATGACGATAACAATGTTTCATGGGAGAATCCAAGATGGCCGTCTTGTGGCCATATTGCAATTTCGATTCGGACCGAGAAAGGTATCTTGCACAACTAGACCCTAAGGGGAACCTTATCGCGATTTCTCAGGAACTACTGAGTGGGTCTTTCTTAAATTTGGTACACAGGTTTCTCTTAGGGTCTAGTTGTCCAAGATACCTTTTCAGGTCCGATTCAAAATTCCAATATGGCCACCAGGCAGCCATCTTGGATTTCCTCATGAAACTTTATCGTCATTTCTCAGGAAGTACTGCATGGATCTTTGTCATATTTGGTACGCAGGTTCCCGTTAGGGGCTAGTTGCACAAGATACCTTTCCTGGTCCGATTCAAAAATCCAATATGGCCACCAGCCAGCCATCTTGGATTTCGCATGAAACCTTGTTATCGCGATTTCTCAGGAACTACTGCATGGATCTTTCTCAAATTTGGTACACAGGTTTTCCTTGGGGTCTAGTTGTGCAGGATACGTTGTTTGGTCCGATTCGAAATTCAATATGGCCACCAGGCAGACATCTTGGATTTCCCCATGAAACCTTGTTATCGCGATTTCTCAGGAACTACTGCGTGGGTCTTTCTCAGATTTGGTACACCGGTTCCCCTTGGGGTCTAGTTGTGCAAGATACCTTTTCTGGTCCGATTCGAAAATCCAATATGGCCAGCAGGCAGCCATCTTGGATTTCCCCATGAAACCTTGCTATCGCGATTTCTCAGGAAGTACTGCATGGATCTTTCTCGAATTTGGTACACAGGTTC
Organism: Hanleya hanleyi; assembly: GCA_036873755.1. NCBI lineage: Eukaryota > Metazoa > Mollusca > Polyplacophora > Lepidopleurida > Hanleyidae > Hanleya > Hanleya hanleyi. The sequence continues at coordinate 19,776 of JAVTVY010044519.1, read as the reverse complement.
CCCTTGGAGCCTGGTTGTGCAAGATACCTTTTCTGGTCCGATTCGAAATTGTAATATGGCCACCAGGCAGCCATCTTGGATTTCCTCATGAAATTTTGTTATCGTCATTTCTCAGGAAGTACTGCATGGATCTTTCTCAAATTTGGTACACAGGTTCCCCTTGGGGTCTAGTTGTGCAAGATACCTTTTCTGGTTCGATTCAAAAATCCAATATGGCCACCAGGCACCCATCTTGGATTTCCCTCGAAACCTTGTTATCGCGATTTCTCAGGAACTACTGCAGGGATATTTCTCAAATTTGGTACACCGGTTCCCCTTGGGGTCTAGTTGTGCAAGATACATGTACCTTTTCTGGTCCGATTCGAAAATCCAATATGGCCAGCAGGCAGCCATCTTGGATTTCCCATGAAACCTTGTTATCGCGATTTCTCAGGAAGTACTGCATGGATCTTTCTCGAATTTGGTACACAGGTTCCCCTTGGAGCCTGGTTGTGCAAGATACCTTTTCTGGTCCGATTCGAAATTGTAATATGGCCACCAGGCAGCCATCTTCGACTTCCTCATGAAATTTTGTTATCGTCATTTCTCATGAAGTACTGCATGGATCTTTCTCAAATTTGGTACACAGGTTCCCCTTGGGGTCTAGTTGTGCAAGATGCCTTTTCTGGTCCGATTCAAAAATCCAATATGGCCACCAGGCAGCCTTCTTGGATTTCCCACGAAACCATGTTATCGCGATTTCTCAGGAACTATTGCATGGATCTTTCTCAAATTTGGTACACAGGTTCCCCTTCGGGTCTAGTTGTGCAAGATACCTTTTCTGGTCCGAGTCAAAATTCCAATATGGCCACCAGGCAGCCATCTTGGATTTCCTCATGAAACTTTATCGTCATTTCTCAGGAAGTACTGCATGGATCTTTCTCAAATTTGGTACACAGGTTCCCATTAGGGTCTAGTTGTGCAAGATACCTTTTTAGGTCCGAATCGAAAATCCAATATGGCCACAAGACGGCCATCTTGGATTTCCCCATGAAACTATGTTATCGCGATTTCTCAGGAACTACTGCATGGATCTTTCTCAAATTTGTTACACAGGTTCCCCTTCGGGTCTAGTTGTGTAAGATACCTTTCCTGGTTCGATTCAAAAATCCAATATGGCCACCAGCCAGCCATCTTGGATTTCCCATGAAACCTTGTTATCGCGATTTCTCAGGAAGTACTGCATGGATCTTTCTCAAATTTGGTACACAGGTTTTCCTTGGGGTCTAGTTGTGCAGGATACGTTTTTTGGTCCGATTCGAAAATCCAGTATGGCCACCAGGCAGCCATCTTGGATTTCCCCATGAAACCGTGATATCGCGATTTCTCAGGAACTACTGCGTGGGTCTTTCTCAGATTTGGTACACCGGTTCCCCCTGGGGTCTAGTTGTGCAAGATACCTTTTCTGGTTCGATTCGAACATCCAATATGGCCAGCAGGCAGCCATCTTGGATTTCCCCATGAAACCTTGCTATCGCGATTTCTCAGGAAGTACTGCATTGATCTTTCTCGAATTTGGTACACAGGTTCCCCTTGGAGCCTGGTTGTGCAAGATACCTTCTCTGGTTCGATTCAAAAATCCAATATGGCCACCAGGCAGCCATCTTGGATTTCCCTCGAAACCTTGTTATCGCGATTTCTCAGGAACTACTGCAGGGATATTTCTCAAATTTGGTACACCGGTTCCCCTTGGGGTCTAGTTGTGCAAGATACATGTACCTTTTCTGGTCCGATTCGAAAATCCAATATGGCCAGCAGGCAGCCATCTTGGATTTCCCATGAAACCTTGTTATCGCGATTTCTCAGGAAGTACTGCATGGATCTTTCTCGAATTTGGTACACAGGTTCCCCTTGGAGCCTGGTTGTGCAAGATACCTTTTCTGGTCCGATTCGAAATTGTAATATGGCCACCAGGCAGCCATCTTCGACTTCCTCATGAAATTTTGTTATCGTCATTTCTCATGAAGTACTGCATGGATCTTTCTCAAATTTGGTACACAGGTTCCCCTTGGGGTCTAGTTGTGCAAGATGCCTTTTCTGGTCCGATTCAAAAATCCAATATGGCCACCAGGCAGCCCTCTTGGATTTCCCACGAAACCATGTTATCGCGATTTCTCAGGAACTACTGCATGGATCTTTCTCAAATTTGGTACACAGGTTCCCCTTCGGGTCTAGTTGTGCAAGATACCTTTTCTGGTCCGAGTCAAAATTCCAATATGGCCACCAGGCAGCCATCTTGGATTTCCTCATGAAACTTTATCGTCATTTCTCAGGAAGTACTGCATGGATCTTTCTCAAATTTGGTACACAGGTTCCCATTAGGGTCTAGTTGTGCAAGATACCTTTTTAGGTCCGAATCGAAAATCCAATATGGCCACAAGACGGCCATCTTGGATTTCCCCATGAAACTATGTTATCGCGATTTCTCAGGAACTACTGCATGGATCTTTCTCAAATTTGTTACACAGGTTCCCCTTCGGGTCTAGTTGTGTAAGATACCTTTCCTGGTTCGATTCAAAAATCCAATATGGCCACCAGCCAGCCATCTTGGATTTCCCATGAAACCTTGTTATCGCGATTTCTCAGGAAGTACTGCATGGATCTTTCTCAAATTTGGTACACAGGTTTTCCTTGGGGTCTAGTTGTGCAGGAGACGTTTTTCGGTCCGATTCGAAAATCCAATATGGCCACCAGGCAGCCATCTTGGATTTCCCCATGAAACCGTGTTATCGCGATTTCTCAGGAACTACTGCGTGGGTCTTTCTCAGATTTGGTACACCGGTTCCCCTTGGGGTCTAGTTGTGCAAGATACCTTTTCTGGTTCGATTCGAACATCCAATATGGCCAGCAGGCAGCCATCTTGGATTTCCCCATGAAACCTTGCTATCGCGATTTCTCAGGAAGTACTGCATTGATCTTTCTCGAATTTGGTACACAGGTTCCCCTTGGAGCCTGGTTGTGCAAGATACCTTTTCTGGTCCGATTCGAAGTTGAAATATGGCCACCAGGCAGCCATCTTGGACTTCCTCATGAAATTTTCTTATCGTCATCGTCAATCGCGATAACAAGGTTTCATGTGAAATCCAAGATGGCTGCCTGGTGGCCATATCGGATTTTCGAATCGAACCAGAAAAGGTATCTTGCACAACTAGACCCCAAGGTCCTGGTCCTATTCGAAAATCCAATATGGCCACAAGGTAATCATCTTGGATTTCCCCATGAAACCTTGTTATCGCGATTTCTCAGGAACTACTGCATGGACCTTTCTCAAATTTGGTACATTCCAATATGGCCACCAGGCAGCCATCTTGGATTTTCCCATGAAACATTGTTATCGTCATTTCTCAGGAAGTACTGCCTGGATCTTTCTTAAATTTGGTACACAGGTTCCCCTTGGGGCCTAGTTGTGCAAGATACCTTTTCTGGTTCGATTCGAAATTCCAATATGGCCACCAGGCAGCCGACTTAGATTTCCTTATGAAACTTTATCGTTATTTCGCAGGAAGTACTGCATGGATTTTTCTCAAATTTGGTACACAGGTTCCCCTTAGGACTCTGTTGTGCAAGATACCTTTTTCGGTCCGATTCGAAAATCCAATATGGCCACAAGGCAGCCGTCTTGGATTTCCCCATGAAACCTTGTTATCGCGATTTCTCAGGAACAACTGCATGGATCTTTCTCAAATTCGGCATACAGGTTCCCCTTGGGGTCTAGTTGTGCTAGATACCTTTTTGCGTCCGAATTGAAATTCCAATATGGCCACCAGGCAGCCATCTTAGATTTCCCCATGAAAATTTATCGTTATATCGTCATCTTGGATTTTCCCATGAAACATTGTTATTTGTCATTGTCATTTCTCAGGAAGTACTGCATGGATCTTTCTCAAATTTGGTACACAGGTTTCCCTTGTCGTCTAGTTGTGCAAGATTCCTTTTTTGGTCCGATTCAAAAATCCAATATGGCCACCAGGCGGCCATCATGGATTTTTCCAGGCAACTTTGTTACCGTGATTTCTCAGGAAATACTGCAGGGATCGTTCGCAAATTTGGTACATAGATTCCCCTTGGGGTCTAGTTGTGCAAAACACCTTTTTTGGTCCGATTCGAAAATCCGATATGGCCGCCAGGTGGCCATCTTGAATTTCCCCTTGAAAAATTGTTATCTTGAATTCTCAGGAAATATTTCACGGGTCTTTCTGAAATTTGGTACACAGGTCCCACGTGGGACCTAGTTGTGCAAGATACCTTTTTGGTCCGATTCGAAAATCCAAGTTACGCTTCAAATTAATACGGTATTCCCGATTTGTGACGTTGCATCACAAGAGTCGGCGGATCAAACCGTGGGGCATATTCTATATATTGACTATAGAGAATATCCACACCTTCACCTTCCATATCAAGGAGTTCAAATAATTCGGAATTAAAATGTATTTCTTCAAATTTTGAATCAGTTTTCTTTAGTCCATGCAGTTGCAAGTGAACTGCCCCACCCTTTCGTCTGCCGGCGGGTCGGCTACATGAAGTGACGTCACTCTTGTGACTCAACGTCACAACTCGACAACTGTAGACTGCCTGTTTCGATCCAAGGGAGATAATCAGGATTCAGGCACTTTCGAAGTTTCAACATTACTGCTCGGACCGGATCCCTTCCGTATTAAGTATTGTACTATCTTACTATTTTCGAGTAGGGTATCTTAAAAGAGATATCTCAAACTAGCCCAGGACCCAATGATGACACGTGCAAAAGACGAAGGATCCTCCGTACATGTACATTCACTTTCAGACTAAATTTGCTCATTTCTCTTGTATTATAACAACCGACATAAGTACAGTTTCTAGAAATCTTGAAACTCCTGAAATTTTGATTATATCTTGGTGTTTTTCAGCGTCCTTTTTTCGTTTTTTTTCGCTCATATTCGGAATTCTGTAAACAAAATTACAAATCAATCGTTTGTTCTTAGTAACAATGGACAAAAAGATCCTCTTGTCATTGGCTTACAATTATCGGACAATGGTGGGCGCCAAGATCCTTCAGGGTCTCTCGTTTAATCAGTAAGACAATTGACTTAGGGGAACTGACTCTTGGCATGTTTTCCCTAGAATTATTTCAGCCTCGGTTAACCTATTTTCCCCCTATTTTCAAATTTTCCCCCAAAAGATAAAAGTCATTTAATATGATTTGTACAAAACGACATTCTCAAAGCAAATGGATTATAGTTTCTTTATCTTCCTTACAGAAAGTACAGAATGCTGACTGTATTCTGTTCCATTTTCTAAGTAGTGATTGGCGACTAAAATTCTATGTACAATTTGATACCGGTACTGAAAGTATCAAAACCGAGTTTATCAGCGGGGTTTTCCACACAGACTGATATATCCGTTGCCAGTTAATATCAACCCATTCCCATCCCCCTTCTGAATCATCCTGCCACTTTATCTTGGCATGTACTGGACCTAACTTGATATGACCGAGAAAAAAAATTTATACACAAATTATGAGTATTTCTGATTTATCTTCTTTTTTTTTATTTGAGGACTTACCGGTCTCATCATTTTCTCCATTTTCATAGCTGGCACTTTTGCCAGATACGATTTGACATTGGCGACGATTGCGATTTAAAGAAGTAAACTGTTAATTTGTATATTGTCTTTTGACTTGAAATTTTTGATTGAGAGAAATTCGCTGTCTGTTGTTAGTAGATCATTTACAAATGCTCCTCCATGCGAGTACCATTCGCCTATCTCGCGCCAATCATTTTGTCGACCAAAGTCATAAATGAAAAGGTTACTGATCTGCTTCTCTTTGAATTCTTCTTTAATACACTTGAGCCACACTTGAACCATGGGCCGCTTTTTTTCGAGATATATTCTGCAAGAGCCGATGGACTTAGATTCGACACTTCATGGCCAATGGGGCGAAATATGAAAATTCTGAAGATGGTTTGATCCTCTTTATATTTAGGCAAGCAGCAAAAGATTCAATTTGAGGTAATTGTAGTCCACCTTCTTCCTTTTTACATATGATTGATTTTGTCGGGACCCCACACCAGATGAAGTTGGAGAACGATTTCTATTGCACCAAGGATTCTATCAGCCGGTCCGACAGAACCGTTAAAGGATGAATTAGGTGTGGGAGTACCAGTGTCTTAATGATTGTGACTTTCCCTATAGGCGTGAGACGTCATTTCAACCAACTTTCAAACAATTTTTAACTATTTTCAGCTTTTCCAAGTAGTTAATGTTTTGTACTGAACCATATTCCAAGTATTTTCATATCTCCTGAATCCCAGTTAATTTCGACGTTGGGACAGAGTTTACTTTGGTTTCTCTTTTTGTTTCCTATCCACATATCTGCGATTTTGTCGTGTTCAGTCGTAACCCTGAACACTTTAAAAATGCGGATAGAATTCCCATGGCGCATGTCAAAGATTGCTCCGACCCATCCTGTATCAATGTAGTGTCGTCTGCGTATTGAGGGAGTTTTATTTCCGAGTTACTGACAGATATTCCTTTAATTTGTTCATCACATTTAATTTTAACGGCCAAAAGTTCTACGAGCGGAATGAAAATATATTAGGCGATAAAGGGTCAACCTGCTTACACCCTTTTTCATGCTAAAATACTCTGACATCTGGTACTTATTCTGATGGTGTGATGCAGATCTTTGTATTTTGTTGAAAATTTTGGACGAATTTAACGATAACTGGACCGAAGTTAACCGACTCTAGTGCCTGTTTTACTAAAGTTCCATTCCACACCGTCAAAGGCTTTCTCAAAATCTAACAGAAAAATTAACCCTCGTATATTATCCTCCTCTGTGAAAGACATTACGTCGTACATTAGCCTGGTAATTTCCCATATAAATCCCCCCTTCATAAAAACCTTTTCTGTTTCACTTATTACAGATGGACGTACTTTATTAATTCGGTTTGCTATAGTTAACGAGCATATCTTAAACTCAACATTTAGTAGCATTATCCATCCACAGTTGCTTACAAGTTTTCTATTTTTGCCTTCTTTTGGCATACATGTAATAGCGCCTTGCTGTGGAAATACTGAGAGGGATTCGCGCTGAAAAGCACAGCTCAACGATTTGAAGAGAAAAGGTTCAATTTCATCCCAAAATGTGGTATAAAATTCAGCTGAGAGGCCATCTGAACCTGGGGATTTCCTCGCCTGGGATTTTCCTCTCTTCATATGGTCTAATGCTTCCCAGCATTCAGTATACGAGAGTGCACTCTCACGTGACGGCACAAACTTGCTTTCAAATTATCGGATGTATAAGTGGATGTGTCACTGTGGGATGTCGTCGACGAATACCATAACTGCTTGTATTGAGAATAAAAGTTGATGAAAAATGGTTGTGGGAAAAAACATCGTGGGTATTGTTCTAGATACCGAGATATCTCAAGTAGACAAGAAAATACCAAGTTTACCCCTAGATACAGTCCATTCGCACATAAGTAAGGTTGATAGTGAATGACAAGTGTTGATTAGGCGCGGATTCATCCTATTTCTGGGTCCAGATTAGAAAGTAGAATTTTCTTTATCGAAATATACTTTGAGCATTGGAGGTCGTTAACCTGTATATTTAAAATGTATGATTTTTTTTCTAAATTACCATAGGTATCCGAGGAAGTAAATCGCCAGCTACACATATAAATATTCATTACATGTGGACCGTCAGTCCGTTATTCAATATTCAGCTGTCAACCATAAAAGAATTTCCGCGCTCATTACCCAAAGGCTTAATTTTAAAATCTAATTTCAAATGCCAATCATAGATTTTAATTGCTGCTATTTTTTTTCAAATGCAGATATTTTAATTTGAAATATCTCGTTCTCTAATTGAAAACAGATTTATCAACAGTGACAATTGTTCTGTCTATGATGGGGAAATTCATGATTTCCGGGTCCTATGGCATGGTATACGTGTATACAGCAGAGGTGTTCCCCACCGTGGTGAGAAATCAGGCTTTAGGATTGGGTTCCCTCTCCGCTAGAATCGGTTCCATCTCCGCACCGTACATCGCTCAGCTGGTGAGAGAGATATTGAATGAACTGTATATGAGCATGGACGTGTTTGAAAATATGTTACTCGGTTGCTATAGTTTTGATCATCATAATATAGTCGTTCTTTTCGTCCAAGATAGCCCATTTTGCATTAATGGTGATGATGAAATAGGAAGGGATCCCTTGCATTAGTATACAAATGTTAATCACATAAATTTCTCAAAACTGTTATGAACGAATAGGCTACATGCTATTCTTTTGTATTGAGAGAACATTACCACTTTGTCTAACTACAATTCAGAAATGGTGTCTAGAAAATGGCTTTAAATTCTCCAGAGCTACGACAAATTTTATACACTTTTGCAGAAAATATTTCCAGCATAAGGATCCAGTACTTACATTATATGGAACTGAAATGTGGTAAAAGAGGTCAAATTCTTAGGAATATTGTTTGACCACCGACTAAAATTCAAGTCACATATAAATTGCTTGAAAGACAAGTACACGAAAGCTCTCGATTTGCTGAAGGTAGTTGCCAGCTATTAGTGGGGAGATCAGCAAACGCTTCTCCATTGATATCGATCACTTGTTCGTTCTAAACTTGATTATAGTTTTATTGTTTACAACGGTGCAAGCAAGTCAAACTTGGTAAAACTCGATCTTATTCTTCATTAAGGACTAAGACTTTGCCTCGGTGCGTTCAGAACATCATCTAAAGAAAGCTTGTATGTCGAAGCAGATGAATTAAACTATCGCTGCAATATATCACAGAATAGCGATCAAACCACTCAAATCCTGCATATATAACTGTGCTTTCAACCCTCAGTATGCGGATTTCTATTTAAAGAAACCCTCCATTATTCCACATCTTGGAATTCGTATGAAACCACACATTGAACCAGCTGGTATTAAAGTTAGTCAAATTTTACCTAACAAGCTTTCGCCAACTCCACCATGGCAGTTAGGCAAACCAGAAATAGATATTTCACTGACGAAATATAAAAAGGCAGACGCGAGCCAGCTCGTTTATACACAAGAATTTGGTCTACTGAGAGAGAAATACAGATCACATCAGGCAATTTATACAGATGGTTCTAAAGATGGTGAGAGAGTAGCATGCACTACTATCTTTAGTTCCAAAACTAAAAGCTATCGTCTTCCAGGTAAAAGTTCCATATTCACCGCAGAAGCAAAAGCTCTATTGTCGGCTTTAGAAGGTATTGGGCACACTTAAAGACACTATCATGCCTTCAGGCGATTAAAAGTGGAAATTTATCTCAACACACCATCTTGAATATTCTACAATTATATGACATTAGATTTGATCAACAGATCCATATTGCGTTTTGTTAGGCGCTTAATCACGTTGACATCAAAAGTAATACCGAAGCTGATAAAATGGCTAAGGCAGCCCTAAATGAAGAGGATGATCCTGTTGGAATCTCATGCAGCGATTTCAGACCATCTATCTGTGCTTATGTAAGAAAGTTGTTTCAATTTTATGGGACGCTATGGATAATAACAAACTTTACTAGTTAAAAAAACCTGTAGGTTATACTCATCTGAACTGCCAGAAACGTTTTGATCAAGCAATGATTAGACGAAGTAGAATCGGCCATACACGATTAACTCACGAATATTTGCATAAAAAAAAACCGGTCCCAAGGTGTATTCCATGCCACGAAGATCTCACAGTGAAACATATTCTTATAGACTGTATAGATTTCAAGATTGTAAGAGATAATTTTTATTGAGCAGCTACGATAGAAGATCTTTTTAGTCGAGTACAAGAAGATTGTATTTTAGATTATTCGAGAGAGATCGGTTTGTTCTACAAATTTTAATGTGTGTCCCTGTTTTAACGCATTAGTTTACTGAGTTATTAACTTGAATACTTAGAATTTTGTTTGATCGTCGCTATATAGCGGAAATGTTGCTGAACGCGACGTTAAACCTTAATTCTCTCTCTCTCTCTCTCTCTCTCTCTCTCTCTTTCTCTCTCTCTCCTAGTATACAAATATTAATTACATAAATTTTTCAAACTTTCATCAACGAATAGGCTACATGCTATTCCGTTTCCTCCGAAAACTTGGTTGCTTGCCCCGCATATGATTTTTAAAATAAACGGACAAAATATGTCATTTTGTCAATTATTAGCATTTCACACGAGTGATATTTTATTATAGCAAAAATATGACAAAAAAATATAACAAACTAAAACGATACTTAAGATTAATGAATATTCTATAACACTTGTCCTAATAACAATACAGCGTATCACACACCGGTTCTCGTCAGATCACCGAAGTTAAGCAACGTTGAGCCCGGCCAATACTGAACTGATCAATGTTCAGGATAATAGGAACTCTCCTGTTCTGGCACATGTAGGTACCGTCGCGATATGACTGAAACATTGTTGAAAACGACGTAAAATCCTACTCATTCACTCTCACCCAAGCTAACCGTGTGTATTTCTGTATAGCACAGTTATGTGAAATCAACAAACGTCAAGTGCAGGTGTTCATTTGGGAGATTCTATTTCACAAGTCGGGTGAGGAAAGGGACGTCTGCTTTCAGAAAAGTAACAATCGAATAAAAGAAAAAATACATTACAAGGTGGAATTTCTTTCTCAAGTGACAGTGCCAGAATCAGTGGACGAGTTTATGTGGGGTCTCTCTCTACTTTTCATTTCTACTTGTTGCCAGCCTGAACAAGTGTCCGTTTAGATTGATAGCAGCATATTTTGACAGCATTCCCCACTGACTTTACCATTCTCTGGAAAGGGGTATAGTTAATCGAAATGACATAGCTTCATTATCGTATTTCTATTCGAATCTTTTGAAATTTAGTTAGATTCTACTCGTCATGACATGGGGAATGTTATGTGGTATCATTCTCTCTGAGGTTAGCTTTGTGTGACGTTACCAGGGGATCGTCTCAAAATACCCATTGAAATAGCCATTGTGATAATCTACAACTTGAAACTTTCTGTAGGCAACAAATTAGCACCAAATACAATGCAGATGTTTGTAGTATATATGTTCTATGCTGAATGGCGTCCCACTAGCAGGCACCATGTCTAAATTTCATGTGACAGATCTTATGATTAGAGAGTAAGCATGCTCCGATATCTTCCAACATTAGTTTAAACAATATTTTATTACGTCTATGATGGGGGAACAGGGCTAGCCTATATAAAGAAGACGAAGACGTGAGTAAACAATACATGCGGCAAGATGGCGCATTCCAAAAGGCGATGGATAGATTCGATGTATCACGTAAAGGGTACTCGCACCTGTTTGAGACTATCCGCTGGACGAGACCTGATATGAACAAAGAACACATGTTCTCTACCATTTTATAAAATACCTAAAGCTTATGACGGTTCTTCGTTTCTTCCAGCATTACGTAACAACAATGGATAAACTCTAGACACACCTCACTGCACAATAGCCCAGCTTGTGGCAGAGATCTGTGTGTCGCTAAATCTCAATTCGCCCTGTGTTAATATACGGATAATATATTTAATTTGTGATACATGGCATATTACCAAATAGAGATGCCAAGCTATTCATCATTAATAACCATATCGGTTCTGCCTTTACATAGTAGGGTAATATTTAGCCCAGTTGTGCCAGTTATCTCTGGTTTCCCCGATATATCAGAATCGCGAAAAAGATATCTATCGAAAACTGAACTACCGTTAAGGCGCTAATGTGGGTTAGACTGGTTATTGACTCTTATTGTCATCGGGGTGATTTTCTGAGTTACTTACTGCTGATTAATGTCTTTTCTGGTAAATGACGACCAACGAACCGCAGATAGGGGTGGGGTTTGTTACAGCAAGCATCACTGGTCAAATATGTATTCATTTGTCTTGACTTGCCGACGGGCGGTGGTTCTCTCTTTTCTTTCCTCCACCAACCGAACTGACTGTTAGAATATGAGTGAAATAACCTTGAGTGTGACATTAACCATCCATTTGCCTTTTGTATCACTTTAGACATACTCGATCGATAGTTTGCTATTTCAGGCTGGCCACAGAGTTCAATAAAAGATAAATCAGTCTCCTATCAACCAGGTGACCAATTACGAACAACTTCGTGAATAGTGGATACGGTTGCTAAAATGGAATAATTTTATTGTTATATGATGCAATTTGTTAGCCAAATTTTACTCAGGATCACAAACTGTTTATGAAGCAATTGCCTGACCTTGCACCTATTTCCAAATAGTATTTCCAAATTCACCACTTGACAGGAACCCGTTAAATCTACCGTACTGAGGATGGAGTAATCACGACAACTATCCATACCGATTATCCTTACATTTATTGTTTTATGCAACCCTTACGATGGAAGCCCAGGACATAGTTTTATTGATCAAATTACAAAAAATAGTATACATCAACAAAGGCCAGTTTCCCACAAGAGAGAAGCAGTCAACAGTTTTCAATGATGCCGGTGTAGCAATAATGGATGTCCCCCAGCACCTGAAACTGGGCCTCCGCATATTACACTTATACATGCTGTAATGCATTGGATATTCTGTTTGCGTCCGGACAACTATTCATGGGGGACAACCTGTCTTATTAGTACCTGTGACATTTATAGGTTGTCCCCCATAAAAATGTTTTATCATATTATCAAACAATACAGATCACGGTAAAATGATGACAAATTTTCGGTAGCTCGGTAGCTGTCCCAACTGGTTCAGAGGAAAGAGTGAGAGCGGGTTTTCAATGAGTTGTGCGGTCCCATCACATCTGCGCAGCAATATTTTTTTACGGATCATTGTTGGACTAATGACACCAAGTGGGGATTATCGTGTGATGTTATAATTTTGTCACATATATTTTAATTATCCTATTGGTTTATTTCTGTTTTGCAAATATGTTTGGCGTATTATTCTTCAGTTCCTTCCTATCACAATTAACAGTGTTTTTGTCGATCTGTTTGTACACTTTTATATACAAAATAATATGTCGCTCTCAAAATGATCCTCGTACAGAAGAAGATGGGAGCAAACAACACTATTCCAACTTATTTCAAGATGTTGCGGCATTTTGTATTGCAAGGATGTTGAATCCGAATACTATTGCATTCTCTTATTGAACACAGATTTAACATCCGTCACAATTGTTCTGACTATGATGGGGAAATTTATGATTTCTGGGTCCTTTGGCATGGTAAAAGTGTATACAGCAGAGGTGTTCTCCACCGTGGTGTGGAATCAGGCTTTCGGAGGGGGCTCCCTCTCCGGTAAAATCGGCTCCATCTTGGCACCTTACATCGCTCAGCTGGTGAGAGAGATATTGAACGAACTGTATATTATCATGGATGTGCTTGTAAACAGGTTATTTAGTTGCTATACCTTTTATCTTCATAGTAATATCCTCCTTTCAATCCAAGATCGCCTGTGTCGCATATAATGTCGATGATGAAATTGAAGCGTTGCCAGTCTGTATCATTGTAAACCCGATTTAGCGGTGCCACTGGACGTTAGGCAAAATGTTCATGAAATAACCATGATAAGGTCAAACCAAAACTTAGAAACCGCGCCACAATCAGGAAAACCCTAACAGGTCAGTAACTCTATATAAGAAAATAAAACCAGAACAAAAATATATTCAACTTTTATTCGTTGAAACCAAGGCATTCGCGGATTATTATATTTTTATTAGCAGTTGTAGCAATTATTTAACGGCAAAGTTAAAAAAGTCAATATTTTCGAAATAATCCAGGCAGTCAATAGCCCCTTGACTATACGTGTCTACCTTACGATCATTAATACAGAGAATGGTTAACAGGAAGTGCTTCAGTGGAGAAAAATATGGTTTAGCGTATGTGAATACTCTACACGGTTACGGAGATATTGGGGTTTAAAGTATAAAATTCGTGATTCGGTGATTTTATGCAAATGAGTGTTGGGGGTGTCATCGAGAGAAATCAATGCGAAAAGCTGGCTTGATGACATAATATTTCCACAGCTACAAGTCCAATACCTTGAAGTTGATAATATTGCTAATTATGAACACTATCTCGTTCCTAAAAAAAATTGTTTTTCCGAAAGACGGTTACAATGGTTCATCAGGGATTGTCATTTTCATAATATAAATAGGCCGTAACATATGGCTCTACGCGATTTATATTCAGTGAAATTGTGTACGTTCCTGAAAGGAAACGCTTGGTTATCTGCTGCTATGCTAACCATATTTCGGAAACTTTTGGTATCAAATTAAACGCAACATATACAGGTGGTGGAAAAAGATGCCGGCGTACCAAAGTGAAGCCGTATGACTCCATAGGTCAATATTCTGCGTGCATATCTAAAAACATTACATGGACCAGCAATGATACATGCCATGATTTATATCTCAACCACGCTATTATTTTTGATGTTCATATAGACATCTTGACATCTTGAAGCCCACGCGGCCCCTAGCCCCGTTTTGAGCGATGTTAGATACAAATATCCAAGAGCAATGACGTGTTAGTCCTATCCAGTCATCTGATGGAAAGTCTCCGACTTTAGCCAGCACTCCAAAATAAGTTGACTGCACCCCTCGTCAGTCCTAGGTTTTTCCAAATGGTTCTCGTTGTTCACTCTTCAATAGACCATTTCAAACCGAAAATAAGCGAATAAATCCGAAGGTAAAATTGTATTGACGGAAGCTCACGAGTTCAGAGATCGTCTGACCAATGGAATGCTCGGATTCTGGAAGCAAAATAACACCGCTGCCACAGCCGAAAGTGCCTAACGTGAAATAGATCTCTAAACTTAAATCGAAATATATTATAATATGACTGAAACATTGTCTTTTTTTCACAAATCTGGGGTGCACTCGAAGAAAACTAGTTTATTAGGGAAAGGAAGTTATTAGTATGTGAGTACAATTATTTTGTTGACTTACCGGACAAACCCATTTTATGGCAGTGAATGATTAGTGATGAAAAAATGGCGGTCGATCTGCTTCCCGATTTCGATTGCGCCATGTGACTTGTGTCGTCGCTATGCTACACGGAATTTGCCGAGTTCTGTGAAAAGGTCTATTCTTCTTCCGTTCAGACTGGCAACAACATATTTTGACAGCTCTCACCACTGACTTTTTAATTCTCTAGAAATGGGTATAGGTAATCAAACAGACACAACTTAATTGTTTCTAGCCCAGTCGTTTGAAGTTTGATTTGATTCTACTCCCCAATAACATGGGAGAAATGTTAGGTAGCAGAATTCTCTCTGAAGGTAGGTTTTTGTGACGTTACTATGGGAGCGTCTCAAAATATCCATTGAAACAACATTTTTGCGATAATCTACAATTTAAATTTTCTGTAAGCAAAGCATTAGCACCAAAATTAATGCAAGTGTTTGTGGTATATGTTTAGGCACCAGCAGTTAATAATGCAAATATTCGCGAGAAATAGTGAGATCTTCTGTGCTTCTGAGAATCAGTGTACCTTCACAAGTAGTGTGTAGGGTTATTGATAAGGGCACAGTTGCTCTAATTAGTATCAAATTTCCAAGTGTAACACCGAGTTTAATTTAAACCCTTGCTGAATGGCGTCCCACATGCAGGGACCATTTCTAAATTACATATCACTGATCTTATGATTAAGGGTAGGCATGCCCAGATGGATATATCATTTTCAATTGCCATGCAATCTCGTCCAGCATAACGCAGCAACAACGGATTAACTCTAGACACACCTCACTACACAAAAGTCCAGCTTGTGGTAGAGATCTGTGGATCGTTAAATCTCAATTACCCCTGTGTTAAAATATGGGGTAATTTATTTAGCTTTTGATAAATGACATATTTCCAACATGAAGATGCCAATATATTCAGCATTGGTAATCATAACGGTTCTGTCTTTACAGAATAAGGTAATATTTAGCATATGCAGTCCATTTATGACATTTATTACTAGTTTAAAGCGGCACTTCCCGCAATATATTAGAATAACGAAATAGATTTCCACCGGAATCTGGACTACCGTGGAGTGATGCGTGTCACGAATCTGCCTATCGTTATCGTGCTAATGTGGGAAAGGCTGATAATACACTATTATTATCATCGGGGTGCTTTTCTGAGTTACTGCAAATGAATGTTTTCTTGGTAAATCTGACGACGTCAATAAGGGTGCCGTTCTCAAATTACGACCGACAACAACAGAGTTAGAGGTTGTGTTTGTTACAGCAAGCATCATTTTTTTAAATATGTTGTATCACTTTTCAGAATAGATTCAATCGATAATTTGCCATCCCAGGTCATTTTTCATTTTCAGAGTTTGTAACCTCCTAAACAGTCGGCGTAACCCAGGCTGGTCACATAGTTTCGATAATGGAGAATACGTCTTTCTGTCAACCAGGTGACGTCATAGAGGGACCGTTTCAAAATTACGAACAATAACTTCGTACATAGTGGATACGGTTGCTCAAATGGAATTTGTTTAAATGTATATATCGCAAAATGTTAGCCCAAGTTTAAGAAGGATCACAAATATACACAGATATGAAAGACAGAGCGGTAATAACTAGCTTACAATTTTACCTCGAAAATGCATATAGGCCGGGCACCAATTGACCTTGTATGTCCACACAGCATAATGTCGTTTCAGAGAAAACTTCGGTATGGTTTATCAGTTTCGACTAGGAACTGAAACTTTCTAAAATCTATAATTGGATCACTTTTTAAAAGAGAAGGTAATAATATTCGAGAGGGTTGTTCTTCTGGCGGCTTTCCTGGAGGTAGTTTTGGTCCTATTTTGCCAAGTTTTCATCAAAATTTCTCTGTTATTTCTGCCGGAAACTAATAAATACGATATATAATCATGATAATTTGAAGGATTAGTAAACACTAAAACGAGACTCCCAGAGGACCATCATGACCGCCATGTAATTTACCGATAATCCTCTGAATCTATATATGATTACGTCAATGGATTTAAAATAAGAGAAATCTGACAGGATGAAGATAGGAAGTGCAAGTTCATAATTTGTCTTTGTTGCTGTGACAGGGTGGGCAATTTTGTACTATGTACCGCGCCCCACACTCATCAATAATAACAAGGAATACCGTAAATTTATTCATACTAAGACAATTTAACAAGGAAAGGGAGATCAAAACTAGACATAAGACTTTCAGATTTAATCCAACTGAGACCAGCTGAGTCAATTTGTGGCTTCAATGGCCCTATTTGTGGAGTTTCAGACAGAATTTGGAGACGACCTCCGAGTAACGACACATAGTCAACTAAAACTAAATTATATTGATACTGAAACATCACACAAGAAATACTAATTAAAACGTTTGATAATGATTTGTCATTTATCATTTAATAACCCCTACCCCATATTGTGAATTTCAAATAATTTTATTAAATAGAAAACCTTGCAGATTTTCTTGCTACGTTTCACACTTAGGTGATTCAAACTTGCTGAAACTGTTGATTGGTGCGTGGGGGTACATCCTCAATGTTTCCAATGAGTTTTATAGGGAATTCTTGCATACAGAGAACGCTTTATTCAAAATTATGTTGGAATATATTGCTTTAGTCGAAATTCGGAGATGGTTCCTTAGTTATATCACACCTCTCTGTACTCGGTATAAATATTGTTACTTAAGTATTTCCCAATTAATGCCGAGCAAATGAATACCTGATTATAGATTGAGCTGAAATTCTGGTAGTTTAAGTGTACGGTGTATTCCGAGAACGGAATATTCAGTTTTGGGTGCTTTCCAAACATGATGTTGTCAATCCAGACAGACATTCACTCCATAGAGACTTCGAACTAAAACAATCAGCCAAGAAAACTTGATCTGATGCGGTGTGCAACGAACTCGAGAAAATAAGACCCTTTTCTAAATTCAGGATTACGAGAGACATCAAATTACCAGTTAATACAATGTAATGTAATGCATGATATACAATGATTTATCTAATTGCATCTAGTTCACCGTGTGATATCATCAAAGTTCATTTGCATACCAAAATTGTTCCAACACAAAACGTCCAGTCTTTCGGCAACGTCTTAACGAAATAAACCCCAAAATTCTCAGAATAAAGATGATGAACACTTATCTCCGACGATGATCGTTCTCTATCGGGGTTCTCCTTTAAACATACCATATACTGGAATGTATTCACCTAAGCGAAAGATTGATCTGTGTGAAAATTTCAATATCTTATTCAAATTACAGGGCAACATCAGCATCGTAATACCGTCGGTCACATTTGGTATCTGTTCCCTTGTCTCGGCCACATTGATATTGCTGGTCATGCCAGAAACTAAAGGTATAGTTTTGGCGGACACCATACAGCAAGGAGAAAAACTTGGTTCCTCTTCAAGGTGAGACCGTAATGTTCCTGTTCTGAGTAGTTTATTCAAATCATATCAGAACCTGAAAACAAATAAAAATATCAGCAATATACTTATACACAGAAACTACTGAAACAGATGCCCACCGACCGACTATAGTCCGACATGCGATAGATAGAGAGATCAAACGCGTTATTCACTTGACATATTCTATTTTGTTCACTCGTCATACAATTCTACAGTAGAACATATTTGTCCTGTGGTCCGACACAACCTCGAATTGTCATGAAATTTCAGTTTCAGCATCGCTCTGGTTAAACAAATGTTTTAAAAGGGCATCTGACTCCAATGTAGGCCAGAATTGTTTGTCAGAGTACAATGAAAATTGGACAGGGGTCATTTGCTTTGGGCTTGGAGAATTTAACTTCGAACAAAACCAAATTCAAAAATCGACCATAGGGGTTCATGTCCCCGCTAGCAGCACCAGTTATGGTGGATTACATCCACCATAACTGGCGCTGCTGCTGCGGGGGCCATGGACCTCTATGGTCGATTTTTTTTGGTCGATGATATCTCATATCATTGATGAAGAGTAGGATTTGAAAATGGAGATATCGCTGATGAGCTTAACATAATCTAATACAGCGGATGGCACCCATATTGGATTATGCACATCCATAAAACATAATACCAACTGTCCTCTCACCAATGTTCATGCACTCCCCAAGTTTGAAGTAGATTAGTTGAATCGTTCTAGAGTTATTGTCCAGATAAGATCTAAATGCTGAAAATCTAAGATGACTGATGGTGGCCATCTTGGATTACACGGGTAACTGAAAAGCGATGACAACTGTCCTCTCACCGATGTCAAGCCAAACCGCAAGTTTGAAGTCGATCAGTTGAATTATTCTAGAGTTGTTGTCCAGATAAGTTGCAACTGCTTAAAATGCAATATAATCCAATATCGCTGGTAGATGGCAGCCAAATTGGATTATGCTCGTTCATGAAACACAATCCTAACCGCGGGATCTCACCAAGGTCAAGGGACTCCCCGAGTTTGAACTATATCAGTTGAATCGTACTCCAGCTATTGTCCGGACAAGATCAAACTACTTAAAATCCAATGAAATCCAGTATGGCTGATGGTGGCCATATTGGATTAAGCACGTCCTTGAAAAACAATTCTAATCCTTCTATCAACAATGTCAAGGCACTCCCCACATATGAAGTATATCGGTTGAATCGTTCTCGAGTTATTGTCTGGACAAGATCCAACTGCTTATAGTCCAATATGGCTGACAGCGGCCATATTAGATTACGCACATTGCTGAAAAACAATCCCAACCGTCCTCTCACCAATGTCAAGGCACACCCCAAGTTTGAAGTTGATCGGTTAAATCGTT
>JAVTVY010044518.1:0-21219 GCA_036873755.1 Hanleya hanleyi | reverse complement strand
CCCGCTCTAAACGGGAGTTACTTAGATTTCTGGGAATGAATGGTTTTTACAAAAAGTTTGTAGCAAATTTCAGTGACCTTCTTACCCCTCTGAGTAATCTTTTGAAAAACGTCAAATTTTGTCCTGTAAGCCTGCCCTTGAAAATCTCAAAACCATTATGAGTAACGAACCCATGTTAGCAGCTCCGAACTTTTCTGAACGATTTACGGTAGCCATAAATGCTAGCAACGTAGGAGTTGGAGCTGTATTGCTTTGAAAGGATGAAGTTCGGGTAAACAAACCTGTGAGCTATTACTCCAAGAAACTCAATAAACACCAAATTTGTATTTTGAATTGTATGTAACCAACAGCTTTGGTGATGTAATTGTATATACTGATCAAAATCCATTGGTGTTCTTGGAGGAATTCAAAACCAGAAATCAAAGATTGTTTCGTTGGGTCTGATGTTATGCTTTAAGGCGTTACGGTAGGGCGTTATGTCATAATGATAGCGCGTTAGAGTTTTAAGGTAGGGCGTTAAGGCGTTTGAGGCGGGCGTTGAGACGAGCGTGATGGCATAACGATGAGCGTTAAAGCGTAAAGACGGGCATCACTGCATTTCGGTGAAGTAGTGGCCATTCCATGGGATATGTATGAGAAATCTTCTGGGTTATTTCACTGGGAGCTAGGCGTTGAGGGGCGTTTACGCACGTTTACCAGACATCAGAGACATAAATACCATAAGACTTTTCGTATGACACCGAGGGTCCGTCCACTCACACCGAAATGCCCCGTTTCTACTACTCTTCCAGAGCATATTTGTGTATCACTGACCCAGGTCACTGTATTACAACGAGAGCTCATCGACTCAGGCAGATCCACTCCTAAGGGTTAGTGTATAGGGGTAGACATGCGCATTCCAGGGACTCGACGCTTAGTCTACCACTGATGACGTCACAGTCACGTAGTACTGGACACTAGCCGAGTCTTAGACTAGATCACGAGAGCTGCTCGCCCTATTCGCCATATGTGGATGAGATCTACCCCAAGATCGCCCAAACACCACCCTCCTGCGCCTCCCTCAAAATGTTTTATGGCGCACATTAGGTAACCTATATTGATCAAGTGATTCACCTTGGAGCTATTCGAGATTAGTGCGAGAAGTAATCAATGTGGTATGCTGTAATTGTGTAATGTAGTGCTGATCTTCAACAGAAATAAAACCCCTGCTTCTGAGTCTTCACATGATGTACATATATATATATATATATATATATATATATATATATATATATGTAGGTTTATTGTTTTGGTGGACAATTTCAGCCGTACGACGTCGGACATAACAGGTTAATTTTTCTGGGTATTTTTGCATTTACCAGGTTTACCCATGTTGAGGCGTTCACTCCATCAGACGTCCTCGATGCTCATCCATTAACATCAGATGAGTTATTTCTTTGAGCTGATCTGTCATCCCAGCTCCCAAGCTAGCGTATCTAGTTCCGGTGCTAGGACCGTGTGGATACTTCATAGTGTCCACATGAACATCTGCAATAAAAGCGCGGGTGGGATACTGAGGCTACGTCAGAGAATCCACCGCATTCTCGGGTCTGAATGTGAGTTGCCGAGGGAAGCTTTCCTGTAGAGTCATATGGTTGCTTTTTAGTCGCCAGACGTCGTAAATTTTCCCCACCTCTTGCATATCGCTCCAATTCACATTACCAGACGGGTGTCATTTTGTCTGACGCTCGGGCCTCCGCTATCCGTCGTATATCTTTGCGAAAAAATATCCAGTTGGCCCCAGGTGAGCTGATCATGTCGACAGCACTGGTAAGCAGTTGTTCTATCGAGCAATCATCAACCCCAATGCGGGATATTCTGTAACGTGCATGCTCCAGACCCCAGAGACCATCCACCAACTCTGGTACTGCATTTCACAACCACCCTCTATCTCCGACACTTTATGCCAGGATGAGAAGCTCCCAGTCTGATTAAAATAAGACCCAACTGTGGCTTCGCTATAAGTAAAGCCTTCGTCGTTATATAGCTGAAATATTGCTGAACGCGACATTAAACCTTAATTCTCTCTCTCTACCAATGGGTGACCCGCTTCATTCCTGAAGGAACCGTTTATTGTCGCGGAGAAATCGGTTAAGAAATTCAACAACATGCGTGAGTCTACAGGTTCCGCCTACATCAAAGAAACGTGAATTTCCTCGCTACACCGAGACCGTCAAAAACAAAACATTTAAAAATCGATTATTGTGAGCGGGGCTTGAAACTTGACGCGCTTGGTCGACTCAGTCGACCTTTTGTCACATTTCAATTTAGAGGGCAGCGAACACAGATCAGATGGGCTTCCTTTAGACTTTTATAGCGCAGTGTCATTTAAGTCTAATTTTAATCAGACTGAGAAGCACCTTCATAGTCCAGACTTGACATTCTCAAAGGATATGGTATGATAATGCGGGATTTAGCCTATACGTGGTGCGGTTGAAAACGAAAAAATAAAATGTCCTAAAATATTTTGTTTTGATATACAAGCGTCTAGTCCGTCATTCATAATTCAGCCGTCGTCCATTAAAGAATATCCGCGTCCATAATCCAAAGACCTATTCCATATCCATATAACAGTTTTAGCGCCAAATTCAAAAAAGACAATCATAGTATACATAAACATAGGCTAGTGTCCTGCAAGAGAGAAGCGGTCAACAGTTTTCAAAGATGCCGACAAGACATCATGATGTTCCAAAAATATAAAATCCGTATCGCTGATCAGTATTCTTAATCCATAATAATCGTTCTAAAGTCGTTATCTAGAGAATGATGTATCTCAGTCACGCTTTGATTGTGACTGTTCATATGAGCACCATGAGGATCTTGAAGTACATGGGTTCATACGGCCCCTAGCCCCGGGTTAAGCGGAATTAGACACAAGTTACGAAACGTACGCCATAGATCTTGCACGCTACGTTCGTATTTTGCTATCAGCATGCGATATGTATCGCCAAATTTGAGAAACTTTGAGTGGAGGCGCTTGGTGGAATAGCCCTGTTTTATAAGTTTCTGCAACAATGTTTTGTGACGTTGATTAAAATCGTCACATTTAACACAGGATCTAGCAAATGCTACTAAGCGAGATATGTATACGCCATATGCAGGTCCCACTGGAATATTACTGTCCAGAAAGGGATAGTTTACGATGTCGAAATTGTAATCATCTCTTTTGTCATAAAGTCGACGAGAGAGAATGCCCGCTTCATTTTTATAGAGATATAGATCTAAATATGATGTGCCTGTAGGGCTATCTGTAGTTTCCTTCAAATCCAGTGAAGGTGGATATATATCCTTCACTGCGTCATTTATATAGCGATTATCCACAGCGAGAAGATCGTCTATATAGCGTTTGGTGAATGAGGAGGAACGGGCTTTGAATGGATCGGTTTTTGAAAGCGCCTGCATATAGTCATATTCATAAGAGAACAGATACAGGTCAGCCAACAGGGGTGCGCAATTAGTACCCATTGGAATACCTATATGCTGTTGATATATTGTGTTGCCAATATAACGGCTTATGTAACGGCAAGAGAAAATATATGTACACAATATGTGAAATTTCTAGCTCGATTGTTTATAATTATAGTTATGGCATGAAATTGAAATCCGCAGCATGTGCTATTTCGTGAACAAAGGGTTTAAATGGGGTCATTCAAACACACATTTAGATACGAAGAATCCCTTGAACCAAAACGCCATTTAACCTGGTGATGTGCAGTGGCATTTTAAATTATCTCCACTGCTGGAAAATCATATTGGTCTAAGGGGTCCTTCGTATCCAAATGTGTGTTTGAATCACTCGATTTGTAACACAGCAGATCCGATACTGCCATTTTATGGTGCTGTCCCACTGAAATATCATGCCGTAGGCAGACATGACACCCCGCTCAGTCACATTATACGGACACCGAGCGAACCAGTCCTTGTTCTATCCTCTTAATGCTGAGCGTAAGCGAGGAAGCAACAAGTTCCATTTTGAAGTCTTTGGTATGACCCGGCCTGGGATTCAACCCAGTACCTACCGCTTACGAAGCCTTATCGTATCATCTCCTTTGACAATGAAACAGGAATAACGACCATCAAGATATTTACACAACCACAGACGCTTACTTGAGGGGGGGGGGCGGTTAATGTCACACTCAATGCTATTTCACACGACAGTAAGTCTGGTTGGTGGAGTTAGCCGGGGTACCCGGAGAGGACCAAAGACTTGAAAAATGGAACTTGTTGCTTCCTCGCCTACGCTCAGCATTAAGAGGATAGAACAAGGACTGGTTCGCTCGGTGTCAATATGATGTGACTGAGTGAGGTGTCATGTCTGCATACGGCATGATATTTCAGTGAGACAGCATTATAAAAATGGCAGCATTAGATCTGCTCTGTAAAATGTAGGTACCCGCTCCTCTCCCCTTCACCTATCTTCCTTTCCCCGTCGTGATATAACTGAAAAAATGTTGAAAGCGACGTTAAAACTCCATTCAATTAATAACCCATGGAGGTTCCAGAAGCAAGACGGCTAAACATATTCTTGTATTGATTACCGTAAGCTGAATGCCGCCCCTCGCCCAGACAGTAATTCATACCTGGAATAGACCAATCACTAGAAACTTTCTAGATCTCGTTATTTTTAGCCAGTTCCTACTGGCAGATGGAGATGAACAGCGAATCAAAACTCAGACAGCATTTCCTTCCCCCGCAGTGGGCCTGTACCATTTTCAAAAGATGCCGTTCGGTATGAGAAATGTCCCAGCCACTTTCATTCGGCTATGGTTACAAACGGTAACATGCCTGCTTCATCGTTACATCATATATTCAGACCACCCCTATTGTCTTGATCAGATTTTTAAGCATCAGAACATGTCGCTAAATACTAGTTTGCCCAAGAAAAAGTGGTCTGTTCTAACAGATTGGGAGTCTGAGAAGGTGGTGTTTTACCAGAGCCACACAAGAATGCCGCACCTATCCCACAACTATTAAGAATGCGCGTAAGGTCCACACCTTCATGGGACTTTCCTGATATTACGAAAGGATTATTCGCAAATTTGCAAAGATCGCAAAACCTCTCAACAGACAGAGTATGCTCTAGGGCACAGGATATCGAGTTGTGGGCATACTTAGATTCCGAATCCACAGTTCTTTCTTCAATCACCTTAAGGTAGTCCGCTGGTGGTTTTGGGCTTTGGCGGCCATTTTCCATGTTTTTGCGTTTTTCTCATTAAGTTATCTCCCTTTCCTAGGTTGAGAGATAGGGATTTCCTTCAAAAGTCTTCTAGCCGAGACTTTTGCGCAGCAACATTCATCCAATTTGATAAATTTTGATAGACATTGTGATTACCTTCAAACAGTTAGAATATAAGAAAAGTTTAAATACCGGTACTATTTATACGATTTTTCCATGAATATGCTTCAAAACCAGGGATATTCCGTTTTCTGGGATATCAAATGGAGCATGGGTCAGTCGATTTAACAGTGTCAACAGCTAAAAAATGTACACCAACCTATATTTTTGTCTTTGTTTTTCCTCATGTTACACAATTATAAATGCAACAAAAATTACTTTGAAGTTACAACCAGCGGACATCCTTAATTGGCCTATTTTGAAATATTAATTACGTTGTGAGCACACTCCTAATACACAGACTTATATAACTGTTGTACGGTAGTAACCAAGGTGTTGGTATGAAGTAGAGTAAGGTGTGAAACCAAATTGGATGTTTATAAAAGTTGCCTCGTGCCAACAACGCAACAAAATCAATGCATTTTATAATCATCTTCACATTTTATTACATGTATATCCAGCAAATGACTTACATGCACTGTATAAAGTACTCGAAGAATTACAATGTACAATGACTGAAGAAGGGGCAAGATTATCTCGGCTGTGTTATGATATTCCAATAACGTATGCATCAGAGCGGATCACAGAACAAGGCCTACAATATATACCAAATACAATCATCCGTCTAAATTTCACTTTCCGCTGATAGATTTCGTGACCGCATTTTCCGATCCTTGCATCGATGAACACTGCAGGCAAAAGGTGGTTACTAACGCAGTTTCAAAAAAAAGTTCTTCCTTTGTTGTACAAATATTGTAAAGGAGAAATTCAACCTGGAGTACTCAAGTTTAATTTTAAAATCTTGGAAAATCCACCACACATATTGATGATTCTGGAAAAACACTTTGAACGAAACTGATTTTGTGTTCTTATATTGGGGATAACATACCATATCACACTCCGACGGGCAGTTGGAATGACAGGATAACATACAGTTGAGCAGAGATCGCAAGGTAACATCAGCAATTAAGTGTCAAGTGGGAAGATAACCCCATTATTACAGTTAAGTGGAATGATGACCAAATGATATAATTATAAACATGTAGTTTATCATTGCACGATAAGTGCATGGAGTCACATGAAATCACTCATAGATTGCATATTACTGCATCATGTCTGGTAAGTGGGGTCCCATGATGAGTGATATTACAGCAAGTGCTGCCCCTAATTATCTGATATTACCGGGAAAGATAAGTAGGATCACATGAATTTACAGACAGGAGAATTGGGCCCCATGATATTACATGTAATGGAAATGACTGACAAGCATGGTCACTATTACCGGGATGGATTAATAATAGTGTTCACTGATATAGGTTTAATGATAAGTGAAGCCACCGGATATTATCACGAATGGAGGCATGCAAATGTTCACAAAATAACTACTTTTGAACCGAGAGTACAATGTCAAGACTTGGACCAATCCCCCTTTCATAATGTACATAAACTTTAATGCCCCTAAGTGATATTACCGATATTTAGAAGGAAACGTATCATGAGTTAGTGCATCTTCACCACGTCAAGGTTTCTATTTGTGAGCCAAAGCTATATCTAGGATAGAGATACCCCTGGTTTTTGCGAGAATGGAGTTAGTGGGGCACATATCACAAATAGGTACTGGTAGCATGATATCACCAATAAGTGGGGGCACGTGATATTACCAATAGTGATATTACCAATATGTCGCATGATTATTACCATTCTTACTTCAGTTTGCCTTTTCGACTAGATGCTGATGTCTATTATTGCAATGTTCTGATACAATGTTGCAAAGTTTGTCCAGCAAATTAGGAATTAATGTAAACCAAGTATCAACTATGTTGCAATGCATGTCCAGTTCAAGCAGACCAACACAGCTTGTGGTGCATAAATAGGCAAGGCTGTACATGCAGTCGAAAACCCCACACTGAAGTAAGAACTGTAGATCATCAGTAACGGAGCTAGGTCACGTGGTAACATTTAACATAGGTTACCACTGATGCCTATTCAAGTAAGAAAGGGTGAGTGAGTGAATAGAATTTAACGATGCTTTCAACAATATTATCACGACGAACCAACTAAGCACCACCCAGCCCAGTTGTGTTCCTGCTACTTCAAAGAAGAAATCTTTGAAGCAGCACCCTCCATCCACCCTATCAAACACTGACGACAGCGCACAGACACAGACCACAGGACGCTTACATGATGCAATAAAGACAAGTGATATTACAGTGCTAGACATCACATTATCGAGTTCCTGTTGCTTCTCAGCAAAATGCACTGAAGCAACAGGAACCTGAACCCACCCGCCGAGGAAGAAAGGAGATCCATAGGTGGACATTTCATGGACTCTTTCGTCATTCACTTTCTTTATTCCAAAATATTGTCGGGGTGACCTGTATACCAGTAGTCATGGTAGTGTTAATACAATGAGATTTCCCTCCATATTTCCTGGACATATGAACAATATGTTAACAGCACCAGCAATCATATATAACATGTAAACTGGAATATGTGTGTGTTAAATCCATGTGAAAAAAAAACAGTAAGTCAAACAATGACAATTGAGCACAGAGATGTTATGTCAGACTGCATGGTAAAGGTTGTGCAGAGACAGCATTAGGAATCTGATGCAGAACTAAGTAATTAATTTGTGGGCGCCAATCCAAGACCTCATCATCACCGTCATGACCATAAGCGAGCTTATTTTCCCAACCAACATCATTAAATTGAAGAAGATGCAAATGTATCCTTAATTGGCAGGACTATAACACAAACATTGCTGATCTCTTTCACCCCAGGTTACCAGTGCCATTCTCCAATTTTTCGAAGGCATTTTTGAGATCCATCATGTAAATGCAATATCTTCACATATTCTACATCATATATTTTTTCCATTGCTGAACAACAAAATATTATATATCACTGATTTTGTCATTATCAGTTCTTTTGCATTTGGTCCAATAAACGGGCATCCTAGCAAGCGTAATCCATTGAGATAGCCAAGTCGTTCCTGGAAATATTCAGATCGGTGCACTGCATGAATCACAATGTACACCACAACTGAAACATATCCTGGCTTCAGAAGGTCCACATTCTATTAAAAGAAAACAAAATAGTAATTAAAGGTATTGATCATATTAAGTGATACATATCTCCAATAATTAACTCGCAAATATAGCACACCAAATTAGCTCTTATCATGATGACAGGTTGCAAAAACTGTACAGACTTGATAAAAATTAATGATTTCATAAATCATTGGACAGGTGTAGACGAGAATTTAATTAAATGGTAGAGCCATTTAGCACTCACATGCTGCATAGCTAGACTAGGCCAAAATTTAAAAAAAAAGTGTTTCTGGTAATCCTACATACCTGTCATTGTCCAAATTGCCAAAATGTCTTGCAGTTTTTTTCCAAAACATTTAAAATAGTTCTCTACCTAGTGATGACCCATGTTTTAGTTGAATGCCTAATTACCACACAAAAAAAATTCTTTTCAATGCTTACATACAGTTTGTCTTGTGTTGGGGTTGCAATGGCCAAGACAATTTTATGTGATAGCTGCAGATCCCATGGTAAGTGTACAATGATGTAAGCTTTCAGAATAACAATTTATTATGTTATAGCGTGGTGGGAGGCTTAGTTCGGGAGTTATGAGGGTGGGGCCCAGTTCCCTAGAGGAGGAGGGAGGGAATTTGGCTTAATGTCACACTCAAGCTTGTTTCACTCATATGGTGACAGTCAGTTTGGTTGGTGGAGGAAGCCGGAGTACCCGGAGAGAACCACCGACCTTCGGCAAGTAACTGACAAACTTTCACACATGGACTAGCTGGGCTGGAACCCGTGCCGGTTCAGCGGTGTGAGGCCAGCGGTCACCAGCGAAGCGCCTTAGACCACTCGGCCACCGAGGGCCCTCAGTTCCCTACACGCTTAAAACTAAAGTGTTGTAAAGTGTTGAAATAACACTTTAAGTGTGTCCACAGGGACTGCACTTTAAAGTGCTGTCCCTGTGGACACACTTAAAGGGTTATTGCAACACTTTACGAGTAGGTTTCGACACTTAGTTTTAAGCGTGTAGAGTGATGGATTTGTCTCATAAAGTGAAGACATGCAGGAACGATATTTCAGTCATATCATAATGTTGGGTCCTATTCCTTCACACCTGGGAATGCCAAGGGTATCGGTTCCTATTCCTTTTCACAACCGGGAACCCCATGGGTGGGGTCCTACTCTTTTTCACACACAGGAACCCCACGGGTGCCCCAGTCAGCTGCCTCTTATGACAAACTGTCTGAGGAGCTGAGGCCTATTCTTACTTTGACCTGGGGTGTGCACAGTAAACGACATCCCAGGTCATCCCATCCCATGAGTATACCATGATGTAAGCCTCCAGTATATATCGGGTTAGGAGGTAGAACAAAGCTTTGTTTGGGACATAGAGGGATATATGAGGTTGGGGAGTATGGCTAGGCTTAGTTCGGGAGATAGGTGGGGCCCAGTTCCCTGGGTGTATGGGCAACCCACGAGGACTGAAGGGTGTGACGCATAAGGCTGCAATGATTTAAGCTTTTCAGAATATATGGGGTGGGGTGAGGCTTTGTTTGAGAGATAGAGGGTGTGACTATACCCCAGGGGTAATGAATGTGTCCCAGGAGTGTATGATATAAGCTTTCAGTACATACCAGGTTATGAGGTACATGGAGTGATGCTTAGTTTGGGAGGTATGGGGGAGGGGGATTTGGTTTAATGTCACTCAAGGTTATTTCACTCGTACTTTAAATATATATCATTTCAACTGAAAGGTTCATTAAGCTTTGACCATTTCACTAACACATTGTTTTAACTTGTTGGGCAGGCTATTAAAGATTTTTTGTCTCATTGCAATTCATGTATATTGCAATATAATATTCTGTCAGGCAGCAGATTACAGATTTACTCTATCAGTTTTATCTTTCTCTGCCAAGTTTTTGTTTTATTTTGTGCACATGATTTTTTTTGTAGAAGACAAACTGTCGTCCAGCAAAAACAGTTCCAAACTGTCTTAGCTATCTGTCATCCGAGAGAATACACCTTGTCAAAGTGTCGCTGCAAACTGTCGCCCAGGAAAAACAATTTCAAACTGTCGCAGCAATCTGTTGTTCCCGGGATAACAGTCTCAAACTGGTTATACTTCTGTATCTTAACTTTCAAGTTTGCTCATAGTCTCGCTGTTTTTGGCAGAAAATAAAAGTTCAAACTGTCGCTCTAAACTATCATCCTTGGAAATAGTCTCACACTGCCTTCACTACTACATCTCGCGTTTCGTGATTTCTTACATGGAAGACCCACCGGAAAATGAAAAACTTCAAGCTGCCCAAGGAAAAAAACGGACATGGCTCAGTTCCGCATGGATTGAGGGTGTGGTCATGGGCATCTCCAGGATTTCTTGGAAGGGGTCATTTCCTATACTTACTTATTAGATAATATTATCTAATTAGATCCCCCGCCCCCCACCCTCCCAATCACATGTGACACCCTTGAAGGTTCAGTTCCCTGAGAGTGGGGACTACCCGAAGGGGTACTGGATGTGACCAGGAAGTATATCTAGCAAGCATAGAACATTTTAGTCCACCCAGGGGGGAAAACACTGTAAGCAGCAAAATAGAACATCCTAACTGGCCAAAACAATATAACTAAAAAAATTTAACTGGACAGACATCACATTGCATTGCATAGACAAACATGAGGCTGAGACTCACAAAACTCCTCGGCTTCCCCAAAGCAACTGAGAAATATGCTGGGACTGTGCAACATATTATGGTTATACTAATCATCCAGAATTGTCCTTTTTTGGAGAATATCATCAATTCTGCAGATATAATAGCTACATTCAAGAATATAAATCATATCTAGATTAATACACAAAAAAGGGTCATAACTCTGTAAAATAACGGCCGAGACGAATAATTTTTTTGTAAGCTTGTAGAATACAAGTAGATAAATAAGTTTCCAAAATTTGATAGCTGTATAGAGCATAGCATATAACTTGTACATTATTCAACTACAGATCACAAAATCGGAGATTATTACATGTACATTCAAAAGGGGCATAAAATGGGCTGAGACAACTAATTTTTTTTGTAGGTATCTGGACTACAACTGAATAAAAAAGTTTCCTCATAATTTGGTAGCCGTACCAAACACAGTTAATTATATATAACTGGTTACATTCAAGCAAAATCAGAGATAACTACACCTAAAAAGGGGCATATCTCTGTAGAATAAGGGCCGAGGTGAGTAATTTTTTGTTGGCTTCTAGAATACAACAATATGAACAAGTTTCCGAATTATACTAGCTGTATCAAACACAGTTATGCAGATATAGTTGGTTACATTCAAGCATATAGGACAGATATAGAAATTAATATACCGGTATGTGTAAAGGGGCATAACTCTGTAAAATATGGACCGAGGGGAGCCACTTTCGATAGGCGTCTTCACTTAACACTAGATAAATAAGAGTTCAAAATTTGGTGGTTGTGTCTCAAGCGGTTTTGCCTAGAATGCGGTAACGGACGTACATGGTGACAATACCCCGAGGCCAAAATAGCCGAGGGGTAAAAAAGGGGTTGTTGGTCACCCCATCTGTCCTTATTTTGTTGGATAGCCTGCGATGACCATCCCAGGAGATAAATTGCAAGATTCAATGAAATCTATATGAGATATATATTACTTTGAACTTGAAGGTCATGAACTAATATGTCATATGACAGACTGGAACGGAAGATGGCGGCATGCATGGCAAATACATACAAATTGAAGACGATTGCCGATTTCGTAAAAATCTCACACGAAATGCTCAAAATTATATGTATGTGGGGTTTTTTTAGTATAGGCTACTGATACATCTTACTGGCACGATCATGGTAAAACACAGACAATGTGAGCAGAAGGTAGCGGTCAGCATTCAGAACCAACCACAATTCATGTAAACATTTGGTCTGCTCTCGTGTTGCTTTGCATGCTACACAGATGGAAGAGAGCTAGCTGAGATTCATAGCGTCTCCCTTCCCTCACCGCTATGCCGACGACAAATACATTTCCCTGATGGTAACTCAAACATCTCCATGGCGCACTTTATATTATTAACTTATGCGCCCATAATTGGACCTTCATTAACTTGAAAATATGGGCCGTCATGAATAAAAATACCATAATCGATGTTGTGATCATCATCCCCTGTATACATGGGGTCAATAAAGACGGAAATGCCCATCTCCTTGACCCTCGATTTCAGGTGATTTTGAGGCTCCATAGGGATAATTTTAATGTTTGTAATTAATAAATGACCAACGAAGGGCCAGCTAGTCTGCCATTTCTGTATTTTTATTCATGGCGGCCCATTTTCTCAAGTTACTGAAGGTCCAATAGGGTGCAAAGGTAATAACAAGTGCGCCATGGAGATGTTCGAGTTACCACCAGGGAAATGTATTTGTCGTCGGCATAGCGGTGAGGGAAGGGAGACTAGAAGAGCTACATTTCGTAGCTAGGACCATGCCTGTATGCGACAAGACAAATACCCCAACCCCTTCTCCCTACAAGATATTTTTATTTCTGATATTTATTCAATAAATATCAGAATTATTAAATATTTTGTAGGGGTTGCATGTTGATGATTCATCACATGTAGCCCAGGAATGGCTGTAGTCTCGCCTGGCTGTGTAATCGAACAGCCATGCCCACCTACACAGCAAAGGTTCTATAGCTACATCACATGCTGTTTCACTCTTTTTTCTCTCTCTCTCTTCTTTCTACATGTATTGAATCAATCCTTGGTTTGTACGATGATTTCTTCGTGCTGTGATTTCTGCCAAATTATGTAAAATAAATTGTATTGTGATTGTTCGCTCCCAGTGGGCACCATGATCGGTAATAAATTCAATTCTATTCTCAGCCTTTAATTTGGCCTCAGCTGAAACTCTGACCTGGCTTATAGGCTTTTATTAATTGATATGTAAAAAAACAATGAAACCGTCTGCGAGGGCCTTAGGTTTGACAGCAGACTTTGAACTGGCGTCATTTATGTCAACAATCGGAAACCCTCGTCGACCTAGATAATAAATGAAAAGGATTTGCGCTAAGCCTTTCAGCCTGGATGGGTTTCCCGAATGTTTGTTTACCTGAACATGCTGAACTCAGTAACAAACCAGCGAGGCCTACTGAATAGATCTACTCTTACGTAAAACACACACTAAAAAGATGATAATCACCACCAATACTAACCAAAGAGCAGGCAGTTAGTGGTTACTTCTTCGGAGGCGAATGTCGTTGGTTGTGCACATTGTTTACTAACTTCTGCACAGTCTTTCTAATATGGCCGTTCGGATCGTAGTGATTTGTGTGTTGACTTGCCTCTCTCTTCGATCGATTTTTGCCGCTGTTCGTGTGTAGAAATTTCTCTTGTTCGATGTTGTAGCCGTCAAAATCATTGAAGTATTGTTCGTCTGCTTCTGTCATCTTTGCTGGCGCAGTATTTTACAGCTGAAGCTAACTTCAAGACGTCTCTCTGTACACACAAAAGACTCAACCGTGTATTAAATAAACCAACCAGCTGACCCAGTCAGATCCAGGGGCTCGCACCTGTCGCCTCTGATTGGCTGCAAAATTCGTTCGTCTCCGTTCTCAAGCAACCCTGTCAATCGGAAGGATAGTCGTGTATTGTTGCAAAAAAATGATAGTTTGTTGCAATATGTGGAAAAGAAATGTGTTAATTGTTTCGAATATATGCAACAATATTGTTACAAATATGATAAAATTTAAATAAATATTGAACCTTTTTGTTTCAATGATGTTACAGATATGTGACAATATAATAATTTATTGTTGCAACAAACTGAGTTGAAAAAGAAACGAGCACAGATACAAAAAATATAATCTACAAAATGAATTAACCTGGGAAGAAATCCGAGTAGCTAATTCTAAGCCAGGAATATATGAGAATGAATCTCTCATCGTGTAAAACATTGCGTTTTTTGCAATTTGATAGTGAGAGTAAATGAAGTATAGCCTATTTTATAAAATCTAATGTACTCCCAATCTGATGTAGGTTTAGGCCAAAAGCTGACTTTTCAGGTATAAAAGGTATGTACACAAATATAGGAAGATGTTTTTTTCAGAAAAATTGTTTTGGTATCAACTTTCAAATATATTGTAGATCAAAAGTTTCATCTCTTCGTTCCTAGGTTGTGGCCACACGTTAGCCATATTTGCCGCGAAACGTCCTAAAACTTACGAGATACGGTAACCATAAGCATGCACTATAATGAATTTTTATTATAGGGTCTCTGCCATAAGTGATCTGGAGATTTAAACAGCATTAAAGCTAGCTCACGTTCATGTCCATGTGCCCATGGAGCTATAACATGAGTATTTCTGGAATTATTCAAAACAAGCAGAATTTTCTAACAATCCAGACATCTCACATAAGGATAAAAGTTAACACAATATTGATATCTGCTACAGCATATATTATACCTATTCATAGTCGCTCCGAAGTTAAATATATACCACGAAAAGGTAGACCTATATATATTCAATGGTCGTGAGACGAAGTGTGCTTCTTAGCCTGGAGATTAATATGCCTTTGGTTCTCTCCAAAAGTTCAAAATCCAATTCCAGCAAATAGGCAGCCTTATGAATGTCTTGGAGTTGATCCGCAAGACTATTTTTCCATGACTTCCACCCCAATTCCATACTCTTACCCCTCCTCGATAGGGCTCTATTTGTCGGATAAACTGCTGTCTTTTAAAAATACGTATGATGAAGACCCCCCTTTTTTTTTTTTTATATATGCGCTAGAAATATATAAATTCTGTTTCCTATTGTAAGCTAAAGAATATGACTTGGGGAAATCAGCCTAATGAGATGAAAACATGAAAACGGGGTTGTCCCATCCACAGGGGCTCGTTACCGCTATTTGGTTATTAAGTTGTTACAGTGGAAGTCATGCAAAAGAATAATTATTTTATTCCTACGTTGATCCCCCTTCCTGTAATCAACCTAATTAACCAATTAACAACGATAACGAGCCCATGTGGTCCCATCGAGCCACAACTGTTCCTATCATTCGGCATTATTGATATTAATCTAACCCGGGATGGCCTAATTTCTATTGTCAACAAGGTCTGTTCCTCCTTTTGAAATTTATCATTACATAACCAGTTTATCTGTATCTTAAATTGTGAAGACTTTTCTGTCTGTATAGCTCTGGGATCATATCTTTGTTGTTCTTTTGAAACGCGAGAGGCTAATTATCTAGCTATGTCCAATACATATAAGGCCTACATTGTCAGCCTTCATGTTCCAATAAGGTACATAATTTAAGCTTATACTATAGTTGTCCTGTTTTTTTATATAATACTGGTGTGATTGTGTACCTTCTCTCACAATGTCAATCGATTCCAATGAACACTAAATGAATCTCCATGTGATTTCTCTGTGATTGTTTGCCCCAAATGGGGCGCTATAATATGCAATAAAACATTCTGATTCTGATAGGAACATTTGTGGCTATGTCCCATCCAGGGATACAGTGTGCATACACCATTACGCAATATTTCTACAAATAGCCTGGTGACCCGCTGTTTTTATTTCACTATTTGTCTTATCTTAGTCAAACAGGATATTACTGAAAGTTTAGGTACATTCTGACTTAGCCTAACAAGATATTACTAAAGTTTAGGTACACTCTGACTTTTAAAAATGAACGTGATCTACTCCCTTAATTCACCGCAGCCGATTCCACACATATAAACGAACACATCATGATAATTTAAAATAGTTATCAAAAAAATATTCATTTTTACTAGTACTAATTCGCCTCGTCACTACAAGATAGCCACTTGGTGTTTTTAAGGAGAAAAAAACCCCACATCTGTTTATTCAATCGAAATCAAAAGCTCATGCACACGCATTGATCTGCATAGGTATTTCCCCTGCTAATCCTATGAATCCAGTGATACACGTTTCTTTGCCCTTCACAGAAGTTGTGTCCCTTGGATCGATACTCTCCTGGAATGTTCGAGTATTTTCTGGCGCATACATGTGGGTTGTTCACAAACTGTTTGATACGATGCAACTAGTTCTCGGAATAGCATAAAATGCAATAGAAAGTGCGGCGAAACAATACGACACAGCGTCAGTTATTTGGGGAATCCATCACAGGCGGTGGTTCACGAACTGCAACGAGACTGAGCATAAACCGTTGAACATTCAGAACGACAACAACAACAACAAAACGTTAAAAATGTCTGATGGGGATAGAAATCGAAGACAGCCTCAGAATATGAGAGGGCTGCTGAACTTTTGTACAGAATTGACAGCGAGAGAAGACAATACTACGACTTCAAGCTTTTCAGAAATGGATCCAGGGGTAGCTAAATTTTCAATCTGATTAAAAACAGATCCACTTTTTTTTCAATTTTTGGTACTTCAGAATCTTAGAATAGATCTCGCTTTTTAGCAAAAATTATCAGGTTTAGGACAAAGCCATTTCGAGCTTTTTTAGATCCATCGGGCTTTTTTAGCTCGATCGAGCTTCAAAAATGTCACTTTTACTCGTACTGATGATGGGATGTCCAATTTCCGTGGCGAAGCTGGCGTTCATAGTTGTACCATGCTGAGCCGAACATGAGAGAAGTTCAAAACCGAAACAATCTCCCTTGTTCACAATTGCGTTGTTGTTATATTTCATATCAAAATATTCTTATGATGCACACTCAACAACGTTTTCTCACCTCTTCTCATCAACACTTTATATCTCCTCATCGAACGTCCAACTTGCGGCCATCATGGCGCCTCGTTTTCACTATGATCTGGGAAGATCACATGATCGGATATGCCGAAATATGGATTTTTAATTTTCGAGCGGGTATGGTGGACCTGAATGGACATCATGTACATACAAACCAAACTTTTATTTGGGCAAATAAAATACTATGGGTTAATACAGTTCAAATCATGGGACAGTACATCTGGAATCCCAGATTTCATACTTAATAGTTGGTGGCATGCCTGAAGTGCCTGTTCATGTCGTGTAAACGTGGTGTGTGCGTTTTGACAGGAAAGGAACAACTACTGCTATTGGTTCTGATGACAAAATAATATATCTTTTATTCAACGAGTTTCACCACCAAGTAATCATTCTTTAGATGTGATTAGTAGTTCATTTTTTTATTCCATATTTGAAATTTTGGCTTGTATGTGCATTCAGGTCCACCATACCCGCTCGAAAATTAAAAATCCATATTTCGGCATATCCGATCATGTGATCTTCCCAGATCATAGTGAAAACGAGGCGCCATGATGGCCGCAAGTTGGACGTTCGATGAGGAGATATAAAGTGTTGATGAGAAGACAAGAGGTGAGAAAACGTTGTTGAGTGTGCATCATAAGAATATTTTGATATGAAATATAACAACAACGCAATTGTGAACAAGGGAGATTGTTTCGGTTTTGAACTTCTCTCATGTTCGGCTCATCCTGGTACAACTATGAACGCCAGCTTCGCCACGGAAATTGGACATCCCATCATCAGTACGAGTAAAAGTGACATTTTTGAAGCTCGATCGAGCTAAAAAAGCCCGATGGATCTAAAAAAGCTCGAAATGGCTTTGTCCTAAACCTGATTATATCAAATGATGTTGAGATGGTGAGATATAATGAGGTCTCATAAAGTTTGTGGAATAATTTCCATGCTAACGTATATGCACATTATTATTGATCATATCTTTGTCATGTCCTCTTAGTTACTGAGAAATAAGTTTTTATCAATTAATGACCAATAGATATATTTTGAGATAGTATCCCTGACCTATTTTGCCCCGATATACGTTAATCAAAATGCGGGATATGACAATACCATGAATGGCAGTCACTGGGTATGGTAATACCAGTACTGTAACACAATAAGGAAAATGTGGCTTTTTAAAAATATAAAAGAGTCATTTAGGACAATTATGTTAAATCTGTAATGTCATGCCCCCAAACTCGAAACTTCCATTTTTCAACACTGTTGAAGGTTAACACATTTCAAATCCAAGGTTGGTTTTCTTAGTAAAAGGGCGATTAAGTGCGCTTAAAATTCTGCAAAATGCACAGTATACTGGTTAGAATGACACAGTTACTGACCAGAAACACAAGGCCTCTTTCGCTTAACCCAATTTTGAAGATGTTCATTTTTATAAAGTTGCCGCTTTTTCACTTTCTCAGAGGAGAGAATGGCTTTCACAAGTGCTGGCCGACATGTCCACAAATCCTGTGGTGCATTTGAAGGATTGTGTCGAGTCCATGTTGAAGGCAGGGGAGAGTGAGGCAGAACAGGAGACAGTTGAGTCCATTCTAGAGGAGGTAACAGAGTGGTGTGAGGACATCGATCTGGCTAAAGGTAATTTACAGGATCAGTCTATATGGTGTTTGTAAGATCAA
Source organism: Hanleya hanleyi (assembly GCA_036873755.1). Taxonomy (NCBI): domain Eukaryota; kingdom Metazoa; phylum Mollusca; class Polyplacophora; order Lepidopleurida; family Hanleyidae; genus Hanleya; species Hanleya hanleyi. The sequence continues at coordinate 2,397 of JAVTVY010044518.1, read as the reverse complement.
GAAGAGCTGAACATTGATCATTAATATGAATGTTGCATTGCACGAGTGATCACTCTCCCTAATCACTCTTCAACATTTTCATTTTCAAGGAGAGTGATCATAAAAAGAGTAATTTTAACCCTTTCACCGATTATTCCCTGTTTAAATGTACTGTACCTAGCTTATATTAAGCCAAATGCAGGGGTAGATTGGCGATAGGGTTAAGGAGATTAATGGTGAAAGAGAGTGATCAGTCTCTTTAAATTCGAGAGACTGCATATTAAATTTATATCGACAATCAAATGTTCTGTTTCTGTACCGTGGCACTCATGAGCAAATGCAGAATCCTAATTCAGTCACAGATATTCATGAGCTTCGCCAAGGGGGGAGTGTGTGTAAATGACCCTCTCTCAGAGCCCACGTATGATATTTCCCTGTACCGGACAGCACAATTCCATGTCCACTAATAAATGAAAAATGGCATTCATGGCATTTCTCATTCATGGGTAGAACTTGTGAACTCCCTGTTTCGAAGATGTCCTTCCTCTTCAGCTGACCAAGTGCACACTGCAGCTGAAAAATCACACTTTTGCTGGTTGAGCTATTTCTGAGATTGTGTGCACGGATTCCTTCCAGGAGGGTTACTTCCCCTGCCACCAGATATGCATTGCTGTGCTGATGCAATCAGTATGCAAAATTCTAACAATAGTTATACTTAAATATTAATTATTCCATTTCTGGATGGTTGACTGTAAAATCATCTGTGAAATTATGTTCTCCTTCGTCCTTCTGACTCTGATATAGTTTATGTATTTCCTATTCACAGATCTTCATAAGATTGGTGGTTTCCGGATATTTCCAATCCTGCAACAGAGCAGTAGTGCGGGTGTGCGTTCCAAAAGCCTGGGTCTCCTAGGGACCGTTGTTCAAAACAATCCATATTGTCAGCAAGCTGCACTGGATGATGGACTCATGCCAATGATATTAGAGCTTCTCGACAATGATGACGATGTCAGTGTGAAAACAAAAGCGCTATATGCTGTGTCCTGTAGGTATACCATAATAAGTTCTCATCACATTCATGTGATATGTGTCACTATAGAGCTGAAATATTGACGTTAGGCCTATTAAAAATAATTCTGTGTTTCTGGTAACGGCTGAAAAAAAATACAGGTAGGTAGGTAGGGTTTTTGTTGTTTTTTTGCTTTTTTGTTTTTTTTGCTTTTTTCTTTTCTTTGCCCAATCAAAATATTTCAAAGATGTACTGAATATCCATCATACTTATTCAATATACTAACCAAACTTGTGTAAAAATAAATGCCTTAAATACAAAAAAAATGGCTTTGTTATTTTTGGGATTGTGTGTGATATACAGAATGGATCGGAATGGAGTATCACAGCTCACATCAACTGAATCCAGGTTCACCAGACATTCGTCAGACAGAACTGCAGTTACATGTAGTGATATGGAATTGGAAGTCGTTGATTTAGAGAATTTATCACAGTTTGTATTAGAGGTTCCAGTTTAAGTTTGTTACTACTCCACCTTGAAGCCTACATATTTTCTTTTCAATCGCAAACATTTAACAGTTTTTTTTATAACTTCATGAAATCTGGATAACATCTCTAGATACTAGAATTCCTTATATCAGAGTCGACACGCTAGAATAAACATGCAGGTCTTGAATCTACTCAATTGTTGATGGACAGCTGCTGAAGAATAGATATATCAGACTTTACATTTCAGTATTTCTTCTCTTTTTGGACAAAGGAGTTTGAAGACAAAGCAAAACACTTTCAGATGGACATCAGACTTTATATCCATTTGTGCTATTAAACAAATAACTTCTAGCAAAATCGACGATGTTGTCTGGCGTAAATAAAATTTATTTGAAGAGACTACAGTATTTTGGTAGAATTGCGGTCGAAAATGGCGAATTATGAGGAATTACAGCGGAAAATCTTAGTTTTTCATCTGCCTTTCTCCCTGGGTTTTTCCGACGTTTCGTCTCATTGGAAAGGGAATTCCTTGTAGTTTCTGATTGAAGGCTTGATTTCGAATGATAACATCGAGAAACTGCGAGGGGTGTTTTCCCGTTTCTCTAGTAACGCTAACAACCGACCCGATATCGGTTACCTTGATTGGACAAGCGTGGTAACGTGACCTACATCGAAGTGCTCATTGGCCAGAGCCCTTCAACTGAGTCGAGCTGATCTGAGGGAGACGCCATTTTTATCTCATCGCGACGAAATTACGTGGCGCAGAAACTCAACAGAAATTTGAAAATAAAGTTTGTTTAGCGGATTTCATCGAAACCCGCACTTTGAAAATATAAACTGAGCTTCTGTACTTCAACTATACCAAAGAATAATATATTTTGAAGGGGTTTTCTGTGAGGATTTTATATTTTCTGGGCG
>JAVTVY010044517.1:0-20016 GCA_036873755.1 Hanleya hanleyi | reverse complement strand
TGTGACCAAAGCTATACATTCAGTATTTTAAATGTGTGTAACCCATCAGGAAACTTTCTGGACATAGTCAATACTATTGCCCTATATATGATTACAACCTTGCGCGGAATTCGGCCATTGTGTGACACAAATGACACCAAATCAGGCATCTTCACATTTCAAGTTAAATATTGCACTAATGTTCCGTCATTTACCTTCCCCTAATGAATAGAGTATTGTAAATTGTTCAGACTGGGAAACGCACGTGATACCATATAGCCAATCAAGATAAAAACTTGCCAACACAGTGCAGCGAGGATTTTCTTTGATGTCAGTCTGTGTTATTTCCAAATATGGCAAGTGGTAGTTGTATTGATGTTAACTTCTTTTGAATAGCCAATCAAATTTGAATTGTAAAGAGGTAATTGCACTCCTCCTAATATGGATCTAATATGTTTATAGAGCTATGACATCACCAAACTCGTATTCTGATCAGATATTGTATTATGTTCAGCCGAGGCAACTCATGTAGTGTACGACTTAGATATACGAAGATGAAAGCAGGAGGAGAGAGGGCATATTATTTTCATCTTTATGAAAATATTGAATATTGTTGGTGTGTGAAACAATGTTCCTCCTTCCTCACTGACTGTGAGCACTGTTGCAACAATTCGAGACGAGTCCAGGCTCCGCTATTTTAATAATCATCTGCGATCCGTATTCCATTCCCCGAAACTGAATGGAATTTCAACGAATCTTTGGGCAGAGATATTTACCGCGAGCAGATAAGTCATTTTCAAGTTACAGACATCTAAATTAGCAAGTATGGTCAATACATGTATGTAATATAGTACCCCCTGTTGAGACCTTCTTCCTGTGTGTTGGGTTAGGCTGTGTCATGTCAACACACCGATGTGGAAACTTAAGTAAATTATTATTTTGGTTAATATCTGAATGTAAATGCACCTTTTGGTGTTCACCGAAACTTCAGCACGTTATTGTGATGGACAATTTGCTATGATAATTGGTTCACATCAGGAATTATGATGTACCGAACTTGTATCTGTCTGATATTATCATATTCATTGTTAACCTGCGGATCAAGCTGGTCTGTTATATATGTTCCTGCCTGTAGCCTATGGTTATTGTTGGTTCATACCTGAGTTTGGCTTCCATCGAAGATAAGAGAATAAAAACTGACGCAAGTTGAATGTAATAAATGTTTCGTGTATTTCTGTTTCTTTCACAGGCGATCTGGCGATCTGATGAAGCATGTAATGGGAGATAGACTATTTTGAAACACTTCCAAGTTTGAGACATGTTCGGACCCGTTTCGCTTGCGACATGTCTCAACAGTTGGGACAAAGTCATGTTTGGGCTTAGACGTTTCATTTTGAAACATGTAGTCGGCCGTAACATGTTTCAGATTGAGACAACACATGTTTCACTGTGCAGGATGTCACATGTTTCAAACGGACACGTGTTTAACGATGACATGTCTGATATTGAGACATCAATAACACACATGAGGATGACACGTGTTTCAAATTGAAGCATGAAGCCGTTTCAAAATGAAATATGTACGTACAAACATGTCCCAAAAGTTGGGACAAATTCATGTTTCATTTTGAGACGTTAAACATGTCGCCAATTTTTACAGTGTAGGCTATTTGTTGGCTATTTAACATACTTTGGTCGTCTCGAACTGTTTACCCTCTCTGATTCTCTCATTTGAACTGAGGCTGGGATTCTACGGTGAACTTTAATGACAGATATTCAAGGTGTTTAAACAGTCTGTTCAAGATATGATGATATAATTTGATTTTTTAAAGTTCGGTTACACCGGCTATTTACAAATCGTCTAATCTGGCACGTATACAAATAAAGGCATCACCGGATAGGACTGAAGCGAACCCTCCTTCTCTGCGAGTATACATCATAGCATACCGTAGTGAATTAGACAGAATCTAGGACCGATCATCTATGCTGTGAACTGCTAAGCAAATTGTTATAAAGAAGTAGTAAACTGGGAAAATGTATATTTTTGTCGTTCTTTGTTTATTAGAACAGCTATCATTCCAGTGCGATCTTTCGCATTCCCCATTGCGATCTTACGCATTCCCCAGTGCGATCTTACGCATCCCCCAATGCGATCTTACGCATTCCCCAATGCGACCCTATGCATTCCCTAGTGCGATATTACGCATTCCTCAATGCAATCTTACGCATTCCCCAATGCGATCTTACGCATTTCCCAGTGCGATCTTACGCATTCCCCAGTGCGATCTTACGCATTCCCCGATGCGATCTTGCGCATTCCCCAATGTGATCTTACGCATTCCGTATCGTTGTGTACTCTCCTACTGGTACCATTCACAATACTGGAATCAATCCATTTTCCCCAAAGATTACCAGTCCAGCAAAGTACGAATCTCCAAACGAAGTTAAGCATTTTTCATGTTTCGTTACTGAAAACAATGACATTGCTCCAATGATGTAAATTACTGTTAATATTTAACCACATTCTTATTGTTTATTTCCAAAGTTTGTTTAACATTGCAGTGTGACGAACGTCACAGGACCTAGGAAGTAGGGTTTGATATGATTTAAGTGTGTACCTTGATCCAAGACTGATCATTAGCTTTCCCGGGCTTGGATCGGACCAATTTCTAGGTCTCCTAATTAGGTCAGAAATTGCGTCAGAAAGTAGATCACATTGATCTTGGCCCAATAAGGTCAGGTCACACTGACACTGACCTAATTAAACGCATTTCCATGGTCTTAGGAGGCATGAAGACATGTTTTTGCCAATTTCGAGGTTTATTGGTCACCTAAGTCGGTCACATTTTTATCAAAAGTAGGTCAGCTGAGAACTTGCTGGTAACAGTTCATGCGAAAAATCAAGGTTCTAATGTCAACGGTTCTCCTTGTTTTGCCGGACAAACGATTCTGATGGACTGACTCACTCACTGACTGACTCACTCATTACCGGACAATTTGCAAATGAGAGCCTACTTCGTAGGAATAAAGTTTCTTTCCTTGAGATATGAATATGCAACATTTAAGTTCTGTTTCTGACAACTACGACTCTGTCTTACTTTTCACTAAAATATAAATTTACGTTTTTCATTACTTCTCATGACTGTCAGAGATCCATACTGGATATTCTGTTATTCATGTGTGTGTGTGTGTGTGTGGTATATGGATATCTATTCTATCTGTGAAGGTCAAACGCCAGCGAGGGATTCAGCGTCGTCAGAGCCCCAAAACGACCAGACATCTTGAAATGTCGTGTTGATAAGTTTCAACCAAAATTTGGCAGGACAAACAATCCACCTTTTCAAATGATGCAGACCTATCAGCTGTTATCTGAATTACCGATTTTCAGCATTTCCAGATATATTCGATATCGACATAAAGGTCCTCGGGTAAAGGTGACTTTCGTCAGCTTGCTCTTCAATTTTCTACTATATTTTGAATTTTATATTTCATTATCTTATACCACAAACAAACAAATACATGATTACCTACACTTTAAGGATACTGAGCCCTCCTGTGGAAACCGTTACACACCCTCTTGAATTTGTCTTTATACAGCTAAAACTATGCCTTATAACTGTGGTAATGTATATACAGTGCTATGTACAATATGGATTGGTATTGTACTCGTCCGTGTTGTGATGAAAACCCGTATACGTCGCATGGTTTGATGTTTAACAATATTGACTGCACTTTAGATGAGACCTTATAAGACATGTTAGAATAAGCACAGATTACAGGAATTTGAAGACATGTTTAGTCAAATAAGCGTAAATTTGGAAAGCGCATCTCCAAAGGATTCCAAATAAATACATGTGTTCACTGCAAATCTGTAGGTTGTGAAGATTTTCAAATTAGAAAAAAATAATAATAATGAAAAAATCAGCTTTCATTTCTAGATGGCTATTTTCGAAAAAGTATTCAACTTATAGTAACTTACATCATCTTTTCCTGTAGGAGACAACTCCAACAGGGAATCAGTGTCTCAGTTTTGTCAATGTTGGTATAATTCTTATTTTATTGACATTTAATTGAACTCCAACGTTCAAAACTGTGAGTTTCTCGATTTTGTAAATAAATAGTCAATCAAATGTCAAGAGAATGAGAATTAGACCAAAATTGATAAAACTGAGACACGGATTTCCTGTTTGAGTTGTTTACTACAGGATTTGATGAAGTAAGTTATGATATGTTGAATACTTTTTTGAAAATAGCATTTAAAAATTTGAATTAATTGTTTTATTATTATTTTTTTAAATCCGAATATATTCACAACCTTCTGGTTTACATTGAACAAATTTACATGTATATATTTGCAATCTTTCAGCAATGTGCTTGCAAGAAATATATACATTACGATAGCTATAGGGCATACTTTTATCTATATAAAACAAGTTTTAGAGGATGTGTAAAAGTGTGTATAGGAGGGATTACTACCCTTAAACGCAAACAATATAAATGTTGGAAGAGTGACAACATTATATAAAGTGTTATATTTGTAACACTCTTAGAAAGTGTTGAACAAAATGTTTTATTCAGCATAATTGTGCTGTATCCGGAGCAGTACATTTTATAAGCGTTATATTCCAAATATAATATGCTGAATATAACACTTATAAAGTGCTGTATTGTTTGACACGCCATTATAATGCTGTATATAACGCCTCTTTCCCATCACATTATAAGAAAGCTACAAATATAACACTTTATATAATCTTGTCCTCTTCGAACATTTGAAATTTTCAGTACAACACTTTCCTTTTAAGAGTGTACTTAATAAGGCACAACCTCTCCGTTTCAGCTTCGAAATGACTTCGAAATTGCTTAAATGTGCTTATATTGTTTAACCACAGAAAACCAAAACTTCCAACAAATCGCTTAGCTTTATACACCTGCTAGTTGAGGGTGACTAAATAAAAAGTGGAAAGTTTGAGTCGCACGTATTCGTGGTTCTACCAATTCGCATCGTCAGCATTTGGCCTGATTGCTGTTCATCTCATAATAAACATATCGACAGATGACAATTAAAGGGAGACTATTCCACACGCCATATAGCTTTTACCGACAATCTCTCCGTTTTTTTGTAAATATTCCATGATGCAATCAATGTTATTGTTGCAATTAACAGCTCAAACATCCTAACGAGGACAAGTCTGAGCGATAACGCTCAACTCAATTGTGTTTGAGGTACTTCCTGTTAATTAGGTCTATGTGAGGTTCGGAGAAATCTCCAGATACGTTTAGAATCCAGGAAGATATTCAGACCGGACTGATGCACGGGTTTTCTGGATGTTCTGTTGATTTCTATGTTACTCACGTGTGTTCGGCTCGAAGAGAGGCAATTTCTCGGTTGACTGTTGAAGATGGTCAAGAAAATTCGTAAAATGCGTTCAATGCAGTCGCTCGCAATGAGCAGGGCCTCTCCCCAGATTTCAGTCTTTGTCCGTTTGAGCGTATTTCGGAAGTTTTGAAGAATTCTTTGTGTTCTCGTTGAAATTCGTGAATGTTCACAGGAATTTTGTTTGACAATCAACTTTAATTGGAATTCAAATAGTGCCCCATTGCAAATGTCCTATCATTAAGAATCTAATTGCGACCATTTTGTCGCCTATGATTTATTTTCGATCGATATGTCAAGTTCCGGCCATGAATGTCACTTGTTGGCGCAAAACTTCAGGTATATTTGTCTCATGATTTATAGCTCAGATGTCAATATGTTGTCCCATTCTCACAAAAACATTGCTTCCTCTATTCGAGGGTAAGCTTCGAGGTGGTTATTTTTATAGATCTACTTGGACTTATGTTTTGTTATTAGTGAGAACCAACACTTTAATATTTCCGAATTTGGCAGAGAGATTTTGGTCTCTTCTCGTTTTCGAACGTTATCCGGGTCAACTGACATACTGGGATTTATCCTTAAATACGGATGGCACACGATTTCCGCCAATCAGTTTCAATGGTAAGGACACAAGAAATAAAACAAACGATGACTGATTTTCCAATATTTCTTTACAAAAATAAATCTATCTGTTCATCGTTGATGGGAATATTGCACCATTAGTACATAGTTCAATAGGTCTCAAAAACTTATTTTGGTCTTTCCAGGTTCATAGTGGAGAAAGACCATACAAATGTGTGTATTGTAACAAATCATTCACGGCTTCCAGTATTCTGCGCACGCAAATAAGGCAACATTCCGGAGAGAAGCCTTTTAAGGTAGGTCGCATGTAGGCCTACAATCCGATTGAAATCAACATGTGGAAAAAAAGGACACCTGCGTGATGTGCACCATCCTCGCAAGCCAGTATATCAATCGATCTGTTAGGATCGATACACTGGCTTGACTAGCTACCCATATCAGTTCTGGATATAAATAGATCAAGAGGTTTCCTCTAAATCAAATCAATCAGTAAACGCGCTAAGCTAACTGATTACACCAATCCGCTTTGAGGTATGAGATGTGACAGGTTTGAATTTCAACATCGGCCAGACAACTTTGATGTCACGCTGAAATCGACATCGGAAGTCAAACATATCAAAGCAAAAAACGCAGGCTTGGGATACCGACAGGCTTGGGATACCTCAAAACAAGCACGGGGGATGAAATGTACGAGATTGTACAATAGAGGCAACAACTCAAGAACTCATTCGAATCACCAAAAATGTCCAGGTAAACCCTCTACGAGGATTTAGAATTTACCTGGACTTGTGAAGATGGATGTGCACGCGTACTGCAGTTCAGGGCTCGCCAGTCGATCCAATGTCCCTATAGCGCGAGGTAGCAGTGCCGAATTTAAACAGCTATAACTCCGAAAATCTGTTCATTAATAACCTACACTGGTTTCACTGCTAACGAGTTTATGTTATTGATTTTGGTTTGTGTTTTGCATGAATATAGTCCATGCGTATGGACTGCCGTAGTGTGTGATGCAATGGATGATATTACTGACGGTGTAGGGGTGAAGGCTTGCCAGGCGATCACATATCGAATGTATAGCATTGTCACTCAATGCAAATCAAAGCGTCGTATTCTAATTAATTGTTCTAGATATGCTGAAGGTGCATGTTGTTATGACAGCCTTTCTGTCATTCCAGAATATTTAGCGAATACAACAATGTACCTGCTGTTTGTCACTCACTACCCTTTCACCCTACATCGCTGTACTGTTTGGAAGGTCCCCTTTTCAATCCGAGAATTGACCAATCGAAACATCAGTTTCGCCAGTAGACTGTTTGATCCAGCTCCAGAGACCACACTCGACTGCGGTCAGGGGCGCATTGGACCCCTGTCCAATGATATGAGAATGAAAACCCACACCCACTTCAACCCGAGCTGCGCTTTCTCCAATACTGGTGACGTGACCTATCCATATCAGGATACAATGCTAGGTACAGATCACAAACCACTAAAACATCGCTTTAATTAATGTGTAGAAAATACAGCTTGATAAATCTATATTCCCCAATAATCGCCGCCACAAATGACCCACCACACCAGGTAGCCAGACCTTTCCGCCCAGATATATTAACAAAATCAGCATACAGTCCCCACAATTATTTCTTTGGAGATAAGATAGACAGACCCAGAGAGGATCATCCCACCCGACACCATTACGGCGAATTTCGAACGTGCCAATAAAACTGGCCCAGATTTTTTTTTTCCGATTAAACTTTGAAAAGGTGGTTTCGATATATTTGAGAATCAAATATTATAGAAACATTTTAAATATGATAATAAATTTAATGGTGGTTTGTGGCCTACAAATAAGTAACCCTTTTCAGACTTCAATACACTTTGTGTAGCCAAACCAATAACAAACAGTCACATATGCAAATATAAAGGTCATGCTTCATATCATATCATGCTTCAAAGTTATCGATTGTTATATTAAAGTGCTATTTTTCTTAACATTTGGACCCTTGAGAATTCAAAAATTATAGAAATACTACACCCCAATAGATTATTTACTTACTGATGTTAACTCTCATCTCTAGAATTCTATATAAACACACATGGAATAGCGATTATCAGCAAAAAGAAAGACCCCTCTCCATTGTACAGGGGAAATAAAAGCTAAATTTTACGCTAATTGTTATATCTCCAGTCAGAATCTGATGAACGTCTTTTCATGTAGTTATTTGACAAACCAGATCATTCTGACTTTGCAATTATTTACAGTTCATTAATATATTGCCCTTATTTAGTGTGTGAACTTATTTACAAGAATGTCCTTTGATCTGAAGGGTTGAGTCAGCAAACGGAATGACAGAATAAACGTTTTCACAGCACAGAATTTAGGCCCACCATCGACAGAAGGCTTAAAAATAACTGTACTAAAACAATAACTCAATTTCTTTATAGCATTAAGGCAATATTAGATTTGTACTGTAAACCAATAAATAATAGCCAGGGCACACACAAAAGGCTCAAAATGTATACGTTTAGGTTTGGAAACATACAATTCAGCCTGGACAAGCAGAAAAGTGACTGAAAATAGGCATTTAGCTCTGATCCTTGGCCTCTCTGGAGGAAAAAGGCACTTAAGCATGTGACAATCGAGAAAACCCGATTTCAGTTTCTTTATTTCTATTAAAGGTCGTAAACTATAACAAAACATCGCCTTACATGTAGAAAAAGTTAAATATTGACTGAGCACATCTTTGGAAAATTATATTCCCTAATACATGCATTCGTCGCCACAAAAGACCGACCACACCAGGTAGCCTGGCCTTTCTGCTCAAACATATAAAAAAATAGCATACATTTCCCACATTTTTGTTTTCTGGATATAAAGGCCGCCCGCTCGACACCATCACGGCATTTTTATTTAAATATTTTTTCGCCAGAAGTTTTTCGCCCAGTTGTTTGTGACTTACAGGGTCCAGTCCCATACCAAAGATCATAAAACCCACAACCCACTATTATCCTATGCCTTTTTACACCCACGGCCGTGCAACCCACACTGACTCTTCACTTCAACCCAAACCCATGTACTGTCCCCTATCCACAATCAAAGATCAAATGTCATCCCAAGGTCAAAGTCAAACACACCATTTCCGTCCCATCCCTGCAGACGAATTCGATGGGATTGAAGTGTTATATACTACTTTCATAGTTTGTGTTATTATGGTTGTTGTTGTGCAATTTTTCCGGACAACTCTCGCTAAGCGATAGCAGATAACAATGGATCAGCTGTCCCATTTGCTGTCAACGACCCGCGGGGTACGGATCCCTATGCTATAACTTTGTCTGGTCATCAATTGCTTACTTTTCCTCGAAAATTTCTGAAACTTCACTATGTTTTGTGAACAAGGAATTCTTCTATAATGCCTGAAAATCAGCCACCGGGTATATCTGCCTTTTTATTTTTGGCAATTTATCTGTATTTCCCAATATTAATCATCTGGGAACTGTGAGGCGGGGCTGCCTGTGACATGTGTGAGGCGGGGCTGCCTGTGACATGTGTGTGTAGTGGGCCAGACATGTGTGAGTGGCTGCCCAGGACATGTGTGGTGAGGCGGGCTGCCTGTGACATGTGTGGAGAGGTGGGCCGCTGGGTGACATGTGTGTGAGGCGGGTCACTGCCCATGACAGGGTGGAGGCGGGGAGGTGGACATGTGTGTGTGTGAGGCGGGGGCTGCCCGCAGGACAGTGTGAGGTGGGGCTGCCTGCAGACATGTGTAAGGCGGGGTTGCCCAGACATGTGTGAGGAGGGGCTGCCCAGACGTGTGTGAGGCGGGGGCTGCCTGCGGATGTGTGAGGCGTGGGGCTGCCTGTGACATGTGTGAGTGGCCTGTGACATGGGCCACCTGTACAGCGGTGTGAGGTGCGGCTGGTGCAGGGTGGGGCTGCCCTCGTGACATGTGTGGTGGAGGGCGGGGCTGCTCAGACATGTGTGTGGGAGAGCGGGGCTGCCTGTGACATGTGTGAGGCGGGGCTGCCTGTGACATGTGTGAGGCGGGGCTGCCTGTGACATGTGTGAGGCGGGGCTGCCTGTGACATGTGTGAGGCGGGGCTGCCTGTGACATGTGTGAGGCGGGGCTTCCTGCGACATTCCTAAGTTGCTTCTGACTTGCAAGACTCAAGATTGACTGAAACTCAATACTCATACCTGCTTAAGGAGTTGGTTTTTAAGGAATTTTTTTATCTTACGTTTACTGAAAGTCGCCCGATAGATCCTACAAACCCTAAATTTATGGGGCATTGATATCAATTGAGAATGAATAATGAATGTAGAATATCTCTCCAAACTATCAACAACAGCTAAAATTTCACCTATCTAACGAGAAACCTGAAACTCACATTTAATTTTCAATTTGGGATTTGAGGTTGTTCTTGTACTTCAGAAGGCATAAGCGATATGAACATTTTTGCCATTCACGATAATTACCACAAATTTGCTGGTGGTGATAGCTTACATTCGTATTGATGTTCTGTATATAAATTAATATATAATTATTTTGAATTCTTCAAACATATTTTGGGACTGAAAATTTTAAGGGTTTTTATATGTAATCTAAACTTCTTCATCTTGATCAGTTTACAGCATCAGATATAGCTGTCAGTCTCGGCATTCCAAAGTTACCTCCCTTGACAATGTAAACGTTCTGCAGGGCCACATGGACAATGGTGCTAGGAAAGGGGTTTTATATAGACAAAAGCGCATCCTGGAATACCCTCCAGTGCTAAAACATTTGATTGGTCAATTTAAATTTTCGAACGGAGATCCGGTAAATTGACTGACTTGTGAAAAACAATGGAAGAATCATTTTCAATTAAAATAGATTTCCTTCATTCGGTAGAATATCTCGACATCGTTTGTATTGTCCCATGTTTGCTGATGAACATGTCTCTAAGCAGCGCGTGAAAAACGATTTCCTTTTTCTCTTTGTCAAGGGGCAACCGTTACTGGGGTAACAAAGTTGTACTCTGGAAAAGAGCGAATCAGCCAATCGAATACTAGTCAGAAGATTCTAAGGAATTCCGAATAATATTCGCGGCCTAATGACGTCTCCGAATATGCCGATATTTGAGCGACATAAGAGACGCCCCGTGTCTATCCGTCTCTGTAACGTATATTCGTCCAGCGAAAGAATCCATATTCGTTCACTAGAATTAATATACAATGACAGGCGTGATCGACTAGACGCTTGTATGTCAACCATTCAGAAGCTTAGAATATCTGCTTCAAAAATATCCACACTATATTTGTACTCAAGGCATCCGAGAATGTAAAAATATATGTTCTCTCATTGGACGCTGTAATAGGAAGATATGAGCCCCACGAGGACGAAGGCGCACATAGTTATGCTTGATCACAGATAACACTAGATTGCTCCAAACATGTATACACTGGTACCTCTATTCGTCTTCGAATTTAGCTTGTGGAATAGACACTGTTGATACTCATTTTCAAAAGCAAACTGCCCATAGTCATCAGATAATCACTGCTGGAATTCGTTGCCGGCGATCTTCAGCCAGATCCTGTGATTTGAACCTCATTCCGCGTCTTCAAATTGAGGATTTTAACACCAAAAAGACTACAACAATAAGCTATGCTCATATTGTTTATCAAAAAATGGCTAAACATCACTGGGTTACCCCATGTTAAGGCGTTTACTCTATCAGACGTCAATGATGCTCATCCATTAACATTAGATGAGTTGTTTGAGCTGATCTGTCAACACAGCTCCCGATATAGTGTATCTAATCTCGCTTAAGCCGGTGCTGGGGCTGTGCGGATACTTCATAGTCTCCTCATGAACAGCTACAATAAAAGCGCGGCTGAGATACTAAGGCTACGTCCGAGAATCCACCGTATTCTCGGGTCTGAATGTTAGATGTCGACAAAAACTTTCCTGTAGAGTCATATGGTGGCTTTTTAGTCACCAGACGTCGTCAATTTTTTGCATCTCTTTCATATCGCTCCAATTGAAATTCATCGTTTATTCGACTGCTTGTGTCACCTGTATAAGGTATTCGCGTCATATTATATTTTTATTATAGACCATTTTACTACGACAGATGGTATCATTATCAATTGTCTTTTTATTATAGACTCGGGGTTTCTGTATTGATGTTGAATCTGTTACTTGTACATGTTGAGGTGATTTATTTGCGGGCATAGGTGAAACTATTAACTAAGGTTAATAATGGACTAACAAACGACAGGTGAGGTTCACGAGAATACCTCCGTTCAAATAAGTTGCACCTCGTTCGTTCCGCCGAAAGAATCTGACCTTGGAAAGTGGAACCTAACATCTATGGATCATGTTATAATCACATTTTTTTATCATGTATGTGCATATATTTTATTGGTGATAAAACAAATCATAGAAAGCATCAACAGTATTCTTAGCACGTAGCGAAGCGCTTGCAATCTAGTTTAATTCTATGAAATATAATAAATTAGGGAATATATTAGTTCCAAAATTTGAAGAAAAAAATTGTCAGTGCACTCCGAGATGAAAATCGCAGCGGGATTTTTTTTTGTGTGTGGAATTTCAGTTTTTTTTCTCTTTTATTATAGAGTGTTTGTTTAGCTGTCTTTACTTTGTTTACCGTTATGAAAGTTACATTCCTATTTTTAAATATTTAGTCTCTGAACGTCTTTTCAGTTAAAGTAGTAATCAGCAGTATAGACTAAGCTCATCTACGGTTATTTTCAGCATGTAATATTTTTCAGGTCTGTTAATCTGTGATGATCTAGAGTAGATCTGCAGTTCAACAAACCTAGTGTTTCATAGTAAATTTCGCTCTTTTAAATAAAAAAATCTAGCTTGTAGTACATTTATATTTAACACAAGCGGTTAACAGTAAATACATTTCACTCGTTAACTTGAACGGCAGCTTGCTTATTGTAACCACTGATGCTAAACGTTATATTATTGATCCACCGATCGTGACCTTTCTGTACAAAACTGGTTTGCATGTATCATTTTAACATATGTTAAATATGAGTAGCTACGAGCGTGGCGTGCAAGATCTATGACGCTACATTTCGTAACTTGTGTCTAATTGCGCTTAACTTGGGGCTAGGGGCCGTATGAACCCAGAGAAATAAAGATCCCCATGGTACTCATATGAACAGTCACAATCATAGCGTGTCTGAGGTACATCATTCTCCAGATGACGACTTTATCACCAGGTTAAGCGGCGTTTTGGTCCAAGGGGGCCTTCGTGCCTAAATGTCGTGGCCTGGGGAGCGAAATGAACTCCCCTAATTATTGTTCTTACCACTTGAGCTAGGGAGCTGAAACTTACCACACTGTACCCTTGGATCAAGCTCTACCAGAAAATGTACAAAAATCCAAGATGGCCGCTTTGATGACGTCACAGTTTTTCGGTCAGATTTTCCGAATTTTTTATTTATGCAATTTCTCCCCCTAAACAGCATAAATTAGTAAAAATTAATGTGATGTGAAATAAAATATTTTTTGCCCACTTTTCATCGCAGAAAAGCAGAAATTTTGAAGAAAAATGACAAAAACATCACTTTTCTGGGATCCCACATGGCCGCCATCTTGAATTTATCCATGATCCTCTCCTCGGGGGGGCATAGGCTCAAAATGACCCCAATATGATAAACTATAAATTCAGGGAGTTTCATCTCTCTATTTTTTGTCGTTCCGGAGATATTCGCCTCCCCCCCCCCAAGGCCAGGTAGGGTTAATGTACAGGGTGGAAATCTTCATGAAATGACACAGATTCAATGGTATTCTATTTTATAGAACTATATAGCTTATGTGTACGATGGTATCTCACTGCTGATTTGGGACGAATGACAATATGGACACAATGAAGGTTTCGATTGGATCTCAGTACAGTGAAATTACTTTCACAGTCGACACAGGTGTGTGGTTGTCGATAGAGTTTATGAAGACTTGATAGGGTATACCACCGTCATATATCTATCTCCAAGGGCATAGGTAATTATTGCATATTTATGTAATGTATGAGAAAAATGGTCAATGGTATTTACCGAGTATGGAATTTTTGGTCGAAGTTCATCTGCGAGGCAGCATCGTATTGGAGCTTAACTACATGTACTTTGGCCTATATACATTATGGGAGCGATTGTGACCTGGACTTGACCTTTGACCTTTTGACCCGACATTCACCCGCGCACTTCCGGATAACCCGCGCGCGCGCGTGCGGCCCGATAACCCGCGCGCGCTGCGGCCGAGGCGGGCCGGGCCGGGCCGGGAAAAATCCCACAGACAGGTCAGTACATGCATTCCTATCATGTTTCCAGGTCACACCCCAGACCCAGACCGTAACTGACGTCGTACCCCTAATTTTACATGCACCCACCCATGCCTGGATGCCCCTTCACGAATGCTTCACTTTAAAACCTCACTCGACCCAATCGGACCATGCAGCGTATTTGAGTTCTGGGGACTACTTTTTATTTGCGGAACCTTCTTCCCTCAACCGCATCAGCGCCAGACCGCATCACCGCGGAGGAATTCGAGGTCAAAAATCATGTAACCTTGCCTTCTCCGGCCGAGGTCAAAATACTCGCTTCTGATTGGCTGTCAAGGCAAAAATTTGAACTCTTTTGTGTTCGGAGGTAGCTTTTTCCCTCAATATGCACATTTTTGAGGTCAAATGTCAATGAGGCTCGAACGGTGTTTTACCTACTACTTATCTTTCAGTCCTCATATACTGCTGCCAGTCCCACTGGAAGTATGTCATTCCTCCCTTATTGTAAATGTAAGTGAAATGATCATATTTCAGTGGAAATTGTATTGTTTTGATTGATTAATTACCCTGCCTAATGTACAAGGCTGTTCCGAAGTCGCACTTGACCAGTCGGCATATCGATTGAAGGGTTCTTGTGTAACACTGACAGACAAGAACCGATAGAGTATATGCAGTGGGAATGTTATCCAACCTTGATTATGCCTTTCTTACTTTTGCCCTGCTGATTATTCTAGAGATATTGCCCCTAATTAAACAAACTCACACCAAAGCATATTTAGAGGTTTGGATGAAGACGGCCACGGCTTTATTGGCTAACTTACATGGTATAGCGTACCAAATCCCAGCGGGCTGATAGTGCTGACCGTCTGCTATGTAATGACACATCAGCAACCCCCCAGTATGATACATATTTTGTCTCATTAGATACCGTAGCACCCACGCTCCTAAACCCTAGGAGGGGTGACAACATAGAGTGATCAGCACACACTTACCGCTACCCACACCCACACTGGGTAAACAACACGTCCCTCGGGAAACACATCGAATGGACAGCCACATAACCGGATGCCCCGCGGGAATTCGTCAAGGTGGCACCCACCCACTCGGGAAACATATCACGTAGACTGCACGTCCCTCGGGAAACACATCGATTGGACAGCCACATAACCGGGTGCCCCGCGGGAATTCGTCGAGGTGGCACCCACCGAATGAGTTCTATCTCATATACAAACTTTCCTAACTGAAACCCCTATCTGCCCGCCAGAATTCGGCCACTAGAATGTGTCTAAACACATTCACCCACCAATAATTCTACCTGCCTATTAATTTATTTAGCTTACAAATGCTTGAAATCATTGCAAATACTAAGGAATTGCGCATCCTACTTACACCTAAAAGGTGAATTTTTATTCCAAATGCCGTGACCACTATATATGGCTAACACGTATTCATGTTGATATGCATGCACACTTGAACAGGATGCAAAGCACGTTTCTTACCGAAACTGCCACTGGCAATGCCAAAAAGTATGCTATGTCATGCTTACTTACGGGTGCTCTTATTGGTTGGTAATTGGCGTGAAACCCGACCACTGTCAAATGTTCGATAACAGGCCCATTTCAGCGTGGGGCCCAAGGCCAGAGCTATATCCTGTGACACTTCCAGCCAAACAATAACACTTGAAATACAGCGAATAGGTGCACTATATCCCACTGGCACAAAATCACCCTATACCCATACTGACGTGACCATGTCCACAAATGGACTACACTTTTTCTGTCCAAACACCACCGGCAATTCAATTCTGTCCTACATGTATATATACTCCTGGACCGTGTGTTTTACTGTGGGGAATTGGTCTACTGAATACAAGATTGACTAATTCTGGAACATTGCATGATATGGTGCACTTGCTGAGTGCTCTCACTGGTTGATGAATGGCATGAAACCCAACCATACTCAAGTGTTTGGTGAATGGTCAGAGGCCCAATCAGACAGACAGCATGTCATTAGAGATTGGAGATAAATCAACTGGCATACTGGCCACCATTACCTATGTGTACTACATATGTAGCTGCAGAAATGTTGCTCTCAAAAGTCAAAGCCAGTAGGTCAGGCTATTCCAGATATTATTGGAATAGTTCCTCATATCTCCAGTTTAACTGACTACAGAGAGAGAGAGAGAGAATAAGGTTTAATGTCGCGTTCAGCAATATTTCAGCAATATTTCAGCTTTATAGCGATGATCAACAAAATTCTAAGTACTCAAGTCGCTAACTTAATAATCCAACGCATTAAAACATACACCCATTGAAACTTATGTAACAGCCCGATTTCTCTCAAATAACCCAAGATGTAATCCTCCCTCACCCGACTAAAAAGATCTTCCAAAGTAGTCGCTCGATAAAAAGCACCTCTTACAATCTTAAAATCTATGCATTCGACAAGAATAATTTTCACCGTGAGATCATCATGGCATGGAACACAACTTGGGACTTTGACTACATACTGAAATGTTCAATAAATAATATTTGAAGTCCCTGGTTTCCGAGGATTTACAAAGAATCCAGTATTGACTATAGTTGACATCTGGATTGCATGTACCTCCTTAATGCATGTTACCGGTTATTTCTCATCCTCTGTATACGATATTACAGTGCAGTGCAGTCCTATTGTACAAAAACCACAAAAGTAGCCTTCTTACTGTAATCTGTCAAGCAGAATGCATGAGGGCCACAAACACTTGTACAAACAATTCAGCAGAATGAGAATCCTGACATCATTCATTCTTACCGACATGACAGTCCTCTGCCCATCCAACTCAGAGTGCAAATACAAACAACTACAAGTCATTACCACAAGCAGTTCAACACAGATTGGCATGAATTAACAGGCTCTGTCTCATTCCATCAGAGGAAAAACTAACTTTAACTTTGTTGGCACGAGTTGACAAACATAATAGTACTCCATTTCTTACCTCATCATATCTTCTGCAAGCTGCATATGCTTTGTGTACATTGACAAAGAATCCTAACTAACCTAACCACATCTTCACAACATCAAGGTTGATTTTTAGCCAAAACCTTGACCATCTTACATAGCAGACCACCGTGACATTTCATCAACTTTTAATATAAATGAATCTGTTGTAACAAAATGGTTATGTGAAACAAGTGATCAGATTGGTCAATATACACAGGATGTTCCTTTGCTGATTGGCTGAAATTTACAGTATCAATTTCTATGAACAGGATTCATTACCCCATGTGTACCACTGGTATTTAGGATAGAAATACCCTAGCTTGGCGAGGATGAACTAACCATGGTAAACAGGCCAATTTTACAAGTTTCCTTCAAACTCAATATTCAGTATCTCATAATTTCCTCCAACGTCAAAAATTAAATTAAACCATCAAACCTGCATGGGGATAGGGTCAAAGTGAAACTGCGAGTGCATGGTGCAAAATAGCACCTTTGAATGGAAACACTGATAGAAACATACCTCTCCTATACCTGGTACTTATACTGTGATATTTTGATTCAAATCAAGCATATATACTTAACTGCTTTAGGAGAATGAACTCTCACCCTGAGACTGGGCTGAAGAGACAAAAAGTACTGCTCTTCTTTAGTTGCCCGTAATGTACCACAAAACTCAAATACTCTTCTGTCGAATCAATCACAATTCAAGTCACTCCAAGACTGTTACCAAATTACCGCTCTCCAAATTGTCACTGTGACATTGATTCAATTCACACTTGTACACTTTCACCTTATCAATCTCATCGAATGTATATATGAAGAAAATACGACCCTCTAGTCCACATAGGCCTATTATAGTCAAGTACATGCACTTGGGGGTGTAAAAAAAACAAAATGTTAGAACTATGCTGAACAAAATGTTAGAACTATGCTGAACTGGGATGAGTGAAATCCAAATAACTATGTCAATGCGACAAGGGCAGTACTTCAATTTTAGGTATGACGATATATACTACTGAAATAGCACTCAGCTATATATCCATTGGATTTGCAGACTCCACTTTAATTTTCTTACAGCATCTGGGAAAAGGATTCCTAAAAACATGCCCCATCAGCAAAAAAGATAAAACTGCATGCTGATAATTGTTTGAGTGATGCATTAACTGATAAATAACTTGATCATTTAACTCGCCCCATTTAAGTCATTTGCCCTGGCAAATTCCAACAGGGAACATGCACACACCATCTACTGTTGGCGTTTTCAGCCACGAAACGGTACTTCACAGATTATCGTCGCCAGACAGTACTAGGTAACCATTAGCCCAGGAATGGCTATAGTCTCGAATGACTGTGTGTAGGGAAAACTGCCACACCCACCTACACAGCACAGGTTCTATAGCTAAACCATCACAGGTGGGAGGGGGCTCATGTGAACACAAGTGAACAAGAAATTGTTATAACTCCAAAACTGAGATTGGGGAACCTCCAGAAGAAGAAGTTTATCTGGGTGTCTCCACACCCCACACTTGAGTATACTGGTACGGTAACTGCTATAGCCTTTATACGGCCGTCCCATTTACCCCATAATTTAGTTATGTCACAGACATACACTTACCAAGTTACTTGGAAATCTTCCAAGTTGTCCTGTTCAGTCGGAGTCCACCAACTGTCCACATCATGACATGGTACAAAGATTCCTCGGAGTTGTTATGTACAGCGTATTCAACCATTACCAGAAGAGGCTGCTGACAAGCGCTTGATGAGTTGATGGCGGTTTGACCTCAATCACGCACCTCTCATGGCCACTCGCCTTTTTCATGCCGCACAACCGTGCCCACGGTGTAACACTGAAATCAATTACTTGGAAATCTTCCAAGTTGTCCTCAGTCGGAGTCCACCAACTGTCCACATCATGACATGGTACAAAGATTCCTCGATTATTTATGTACGGCGTATTCCAACCGTTGAAACACTGACAGCACTTGACCGAGTTGATGGTGTTTGACCTCAATCGCACTCACTGCATGGCGCTACCGCGTGCCACTGTACACAGCCGTACCCCACAGGCAACACAATCTGAAAAATAGTGTAAATAATCAAATATTTCCGCTTCATGGACTTCGCCTTCAGTTAAAAAACTAATTTCTCAAACCCGATGACAAGATGGATAGCAACAAGCTTGACCAAAAATACAGAAAAAACTCCAAAAATGTGAAGACGAAATTAATCGTGTGTGTGTTCCACAAAAACCCTGACGCGAGAGGCCGATCAATTCAAGGACCCCCCAACAGGAACAATTGCCTATGCAATTCAATCATGTGGCGACAACATGACAACTGCGCAGCCTATCACACCAAGGGAGGCTACTCTTACCAGTAAATCTCACAACTCCAACTGGGCGGGCAATACAGAATAAAATGGTTTATCTTTAAAGGATAAACAGTATTATGTTTTAGGGAGATCGCGTGCCCTTTCTGTACTTCTCATCGCGCACTACTCATCGCAGTCGACCCATTCTACTGTAGGGTACAAGCCTGGCCCATGAAATCTCAGGTAATGAAAACCCCAGGTCTCTCGCCCCACCCTATCCCGCGCCACACCTATGCGCTTTCTGGTTTCAGGGCAAATGTATAATGAATGTAAAATTTCGACTGACAGTTTCACATGACTAACGTTTATCGATAATGGATGACGGCTAAATACTGAATGTCAAATCTGACGTTTGTATATATTCAGGCAATCACCTCGCTGGGGGTCTAATAATACCTCAGCCACCTGTGAGATTTTTGGACAGGATTCCCGGCCGCGCG
>JAVTVY010044516.1:0-21961 GCA_036873755.1 Hanleya hanleyi | reverse complement strand
TATGTTGAAAAGTTTTATACATATGTTGAAAACTTTTTGACATATGTGCAAAAGTTTTCAACATATGTGGAATAACCGATTAAATACTGAAACGGCTTGCGATATGCCCCACCGTAGTAAAAATGTAGAACGGAAGGAACAGTTCGTTTGATTTGATAATATTCCATTGGTTTGGCGTTTTGATTGGCATGGATCATCAGCGCGTGATGGATAATGCATGAATGAAAGAACGTGTACACCGGTTCTATTTTCAGGTTGTAGTGATGTTGTTGTTGTTGTTGTTGTCTAATATGCTTCTAGTCCGTAAGCAGTATTGGTCCCGATGAAATTTCAAATGTCCACAATGTTCTGTGAATAAAGATGCACACTTTGTTCTATTGCTCACTATGGTATTGGTGGTAGGGAAGTCAGACTTGGTACGTGTTCAGAGTCACAGCTTTATATTTGAGTCCATCAGGAACCGAGATACAGCGTTTAAGGTGACATTATTAACAGAGCTAGAGGATTGTGCTGGCTGTATTTAGGTCCAGAGTTCTTTCCCAGACAGGAACTGAGTGACTCACGTATAAACTCTCTAACTGGGCGATCAGCGCTTCACGGGAAACAGAAAATAATGGACATTCCATCATAACATGTAATATGGTGTGGCGCCCGATGCAACATTCACAGTGTGCACTGTCTACGAGGCCCATTTTGTGCAGTGTCGAGTTTAGAGCTGCATGTCCTTTCCGAATTGGGAATAGTTTTGTTTCAGCGGATCTTGGCTGCTGACTGACGTAACTATTTTGGGGCACCGTGGGGCACTGATCATGTAGTGATCGCCCAGTATCACATGTGCCCCATTGACGTTGCCATTTTTTCCTTATGTGTCTGCGGTTGGCCATCCCTGCCAGAATTCGTCATTTAGAGGCTGCCTCTAAATAATATATACCATGGTATAAAATGCCAAGCCTGCCATAATTCGTATTTAGAGGCTGCCTCTATAATTATTTTGTACCGTGGTATAAAATGCCGAGCCTGCCATAATTCCTATTTAGATGATGCCTGTAAATCGCCAAGCCTGCCACAATTCGTATTTAGAGGCTGCCTGTAAATAATATATACCATGGTATAAAATGCCGAGCCTGCCATAATTCGTATTTAGAGGCTGCCTCTAATTATTTTGTACCATGGTATAAAATGCCAAGCCTGCCATAATTTCTATTTAGAGGATGCCTCTAAATCGCCAAGCCTGCCACAATTCGTATTTAGAGGCTGCCTCTAATTATTTTGTACCATGGTATAAAATGCCGAGCCTGCTATAATTCCTATTTAGAGGATGCCTCTAAATCGCCAAGCCTGCCACAATTCGTATTTAGAGGCTGCCTCTAATTATTTTGTACCATGGTATAATATGCCGAGCCTGCCATAATTCGTATTTAGAGGCTGCCTCTAATTATTTTGTACCATGGTATAAAATCGCCAAGCCTGCCATAATTCCTATTTAGAGGATGCCTCTAATTCATTTTAGCCGTAAGTCATAAACAACTCGATGTCATATCAAGAATATTAAATTTGACCAATGAGTAAACTTGTAACAAGCGTAGAGATATCGAACCAAATTTGTGAAAGTGCATATCATTGGTGCAAGTAATAAGAAGGCGAAAATTTACGACTTACGGCTAAAATGAATTAGAGGCATCCTCTACATAGGAATTATGGCAGGCTTGGCGATTTTCTACCATGGTACAAAATAATTAGAGGCAGCCTCTAAATACGAATTATGGCAGGCTCGGCATTTTATACCATGGTACAAAATAATTAGAGGCAGCCTCTAAATACGAATTGTGGCAGGCTTGGCGATTTACAGGCATCCTCTAAATAGAGATTATGGCAGGCTCGGCATTTTATACCATGGTACAAAATAATTAGAGGCAGCCTCTAAATACGAATTATGGCAGGCTTGGCATTTTATACCATGGTATATATTATTTAGAGGCAGCCTCTAAATGACGAATTCTGGCAGGGATGGCCAACCATACACGAGCCCGTTAACCGTCGACAGGGCTGATTTCGGAGGGTTGGTCATGTGAAGAGTAGCCCTCTCGGCAGCTTCCTTGGCTTGCTTGTCTGCCAGATCATTTCCTCTTAGGTTTACATGCCCAGCTACTCATTGTAACGTAACTGCTACATTTTCTGTGCTTAGTTGAGTGATGTTACGATGAATGAGATCTATCTCAGTCTGGTGCGACTTGTGCAAGTCATGTGACGTAATGCTATTTATGGCAGACACACAGTCTGTTAGAATATTGGCACACTGAAAATTTATTGTCGATTTGTAGGTTATGAGAAATTCACTTGCCAAGTTTACGGCTGCGAGCTCTCCATGATAACTGGTGCTCCATCCAGACACAGACTGGTTAAAAAGAACAGGCTGTGACCAGATGCCCTCTGGATATGCTGCAATGCCTGCTCCATAAGGACCGGGATTTGACAGGGCCGACCCGTCAGTAAATATGAATGGCTGGTTTTGAGGGAAAGTGTTTATCAGTTCTGTAGCTTTTCTGCAGGCCTCCACTGCTTGGGCTGCTGAGCGAGTGCCCGATGAACCGCAGGAGAGTTCCACCTGACCAAGTTTAGGTGTTTTTGCTGCGAGTCTTTCCAGTGAGGAGGGAACTTCCGGGCCAACGTTATCTAACCAGCGACTCTGAGGGATGTCAGCCAGGGCCATATTCACTAAATGGATAGGAGTAAGGATTCTATGATCCATAAAACTGGCATCGGACCGAAGTTCTCTTAAGAGGGTTCTCAAATGATTTGAGGGGGGGCTTGGTTTGAATCCTCGAGTACTCATGCAATAGCACCTCCTCAAGTCTAAGTTGTATAGGCAATGTATGTGATAGTATCTCCAAAGATGAGGTGGGGTGGATACGAAAGCCTCACATAGACGCAAAATAGCTTATCTGTGCAGTCCGTCCACTTTGTCTAGATATTTCTGTCTGGCGGCACACCAGATGATGCAAGTTCGTTCAAAGTGAGGACGGACCAAGGATCTGTATAGGTGCAAACCAAGCTGAATACTTGCATGTTGTGTAACAGGACAAATTCTGTTAAGGGACGATCTAGCGGAGTTAAAATTAAGTCAATGTAGGCCGAGAAAGACAATGTAGTGTCCAGTTGTATCCCCAGGCATCTTTTAGTGACCACTTGCGTCAGAGCCACATTATTCACAATGACAGGAACGACCTTGTTTCCGCCTCTGCTGAAACACATAACATCCGTCTTCGGGGTGCTAACTACCATACGTCACTTCTTACATCAGCGAATTACGAAGCCCATCCATTTGGACAGAGTTTCTGATGCCAGAGTTAAGTCTATGGTTGTTATCCACATAGTCAGGTCATCCACGTAAGAGATATACGCGCCTATGCGGCAGGTCATTTCCCTGATGTAGAAAATGAACAGAATCGGTGATATAACGCTCCCTTGAGGTACACCTGCGAAGGTCTTTGTCCAGTCCGAAGTGTAGCAGTTGGCATGGTTTCGTACTTGTCTGTCAGTAAGGTACGAGACTACGTACAAGAACAAGTTGCCACGAAGGCCAGCATCATAAAGTTTGTAGATGAGGTAGTCATAGATACCTACCCCTCCCATCCCCGTCATTTTTTGAATGAAAAGTCCGCCATTGTGTTGCTAAGCCGCGTCACAGCTCTGTAAATTTTGTAAAACTGCTCCACCCAAAAAGAGTTCGTTTGCGTTTGTCTTGATATAGTATCGTACTGATGTTATTTAGGACACAATTGAAATATATAATGGCATGGCTGACATAACTGCATAGTTAGAAACTAAATTGTGTGACATTTTTCGCGTAATACACCGCGCGCATAATAATGTAACAGCTCATTACATTTTTGTTGCCTGTGGGTGCGATTAGATTTGGAGCTGTTTGCAAAAAGCGGAAAACGGATCGAGGCTTGGTGAATAGCATTCACGGTCCTACGATATACCTCTCGAAAATGCGCATGCGCGGTGACCTGGAGGCCACGTAAGCGGAACTGCGCATTGCGCCTGCGCGAAGATGCCACTATGCACAGCGGAAGTCGGTGTGCGATATACTATCCGCTGTATTTACCACTTTCAGTCATCGATAGTGTTACTGTTACTATATTAACCATGAAAGATTTCATTAGTTTACAAGTTATTCTTATTGTACAGGTAACGAGCGGTATCTTGTAATATTGCTGCATATGTGAACGAGGCCGTAGGCCGAGGTCACATGTGCAGTGATATTACCATCTTCATCACGTCAAGGTTTCTATTTGTGAGCCGAAGACGAACTTTTATAGATATACCCCTGGTTTTAGCGAGTATGATATAACGTCGACGTCATGGTAATACAATAACAACAAAATGTATTATGACGTCACGGGACGTTGCATTGTTTGAACACGAGAAACTTCTGAAGCATGTATGGCAGAACTGTTCATCATCGGCCGGGAATTGTAAGATGTCCTTGACCGCAGTGAATAGGGGAGGCAGTCCCCGCGGCCCCGGGATTGGCTCCGTGAACGCACAGTAAGTACAGCTTACATTTCTGGAGAACATTCATGGCGGCAGTAGCCCTACCATTTCTTCAATCCACCGAAAGTTACCTTTTCAAATGTGGACCCATTTCATGGTCATGTGGAGGCTATACCAATAGCTCGATTATTGTAATAACTCTCGTATTTTGTGCGTCTGAATGTAGTCTAAATTGCTTCACTCGAGATGCTGTTTAGCGATCATAGGGCAATTGAGACTGTAGTTTACCCGTTTCCCGGAGACGTCAGTAGTCCAGCGTCAATTTTGCAATTGATGCGTTGTGACGTCATTTTAATTAGTAACGTCACAATCGCGCCGAGCAAGCGATACGATACGTTACGATATGGTATCCACTTACAATCATAGTAATTGACGAGTATAACAGGAGGCATCCTCTCCCAGGGTGCTTTGCGCTACGCTGCATTTACCCCTGTAGGGGTCTCGCCATTTTTTACAGGATTCCCCTAAAAACCAAGAACTGTTCTATCTGACTGTTTTACTGGTCGCAAACTGTATATTCATCTCGAAATACACTGAACAGTTATTCAATGTATTTCAAAACGCCAGTTTCACACAGTTTGAACGCAGCTTTTTGACAAATTACCCTAGAACTATATGTTGCGGAAATATATATGGGTGAGTCGCGATGAATATCAATTCGCCCAGTTAGACGGTCGCCATATTCGTTTACTGTGGCAACAAATGACCTCGGGTCAACTCCAGCACAGTCCGTGGGACCCTTACAGCGCTAAATGGAGAGACGCGAAGCAGAACGTATTGAATGCCTGGTAGAGCTTTAAGTTCCTGTAGCAAAGATAAGCAATTTCGAGTTCAGACGACGGTTAATATCTAATAGATTGTCTGGGTATTATCAGATATTAAGCGTCGTCTAGGAGAAGGGTGAGAGTCAGCTCGCACAAAACGGGTTCTCGATTCGCCTGATGTGGATATACCATTGGGATACCATTTTTTTTTATTATACGATGAGATAAAATACTTCAAACAGACCTGAAAACAGGAGATAGATCGATCTCATTATGATGTAACATTAATTAAGTAACGAAACCCTCACAATAGATTCCTCTGTAGTATCAGCATGCAGGTTAGGGAGATCCCGCTCTCTGGTGGTAAAAATGTGTTTTTGTCCTCAATAAATCAGTTTGCATAATGAATTCAGCAAAATTCTCTTGGGGCGCACACAAACATATATCCCCCAAAACATGAAGCAAAACATGAATTGTCATCTATCTAATTTGCATAATAATAGAACAAATATTTGTCACGCTATTGAAAAAACATTGACTGGTTATTCAAATGGCAAAATTAAGTTTAGGATTTAGAACAATAGATAGATTAATGCGTCTGAAGTTTTGGAGCATTAGATAAACAGGAATCAAAAGTTGTGAAAGAAAAACGACTTTTTTACCTCCATTTTAGAGAGCGGGATCTCCGTAACCTGGTTAACAACTATAATCTACAGCCTATATATGGATTGTTCATCAGAGACAAACGGTTATGTGTTACGAATGTTAAAAATTTTGCATTTCACCTTAACCTTGCTATTTTTCAAGTTTGTATCATGTTAATGTGGTCTTCAGTAAAATTGAATATTGTATTAACTTTCGAATTTATGATGAATACTATTTTGTGTCCCAGCAAATCTATTGAGAAAGTTTTGTCAGATTTTTGAGAAATAAAAATTCTTGTGTTCTGAAACTGTAGTGCAAATCTTATAATATTCAGTCAAAATGTCACCCAGTAGAACTATCTGTTTGGAACATTTTCTGTTTTGGGTGGCCATTGCACATTTTGGACCACTACCCATCAGCCTTGCCGATGTCAAAATTTAGCCCAGGAATCGACCACCCCAAACAGAGAATACTTCACACAGATAATTCTACTCGGTGCAGTTTAATAATTTTTTGAATGAACACTATAATACATGTACCAGACGCAGTAACATAAATTTCCGAACACAACATTTGGTATTTCTCAAAAAATCGGACAAAACATTCTCAATAGATTTGGACACGCAATTGTACCGGTACCCGGTAACAGGTACGTTTTGTCCACACAATCCACATTTGGAGTATAAGTGAGAACGTTTCAGTTCACAGTTTGTTCCATTTGAGATTTATAGAATAGTGCACACTGCTCCGACGAATGATTCAAACCATGAGGATTTTTTAAATTAATGATATCGGTTTTGTCTATCTAACAGGTTCAATAGGTTGACATCAGATCCACGGTCCACACAGGACGATGAATCGGACAACGGGTACGATACAGACCTGGAAATGGAAGGTATATACCTGACCTGAGATCGCATATACTAGAGTATACGACTTTGATTCTTATCGGTCTTCCCCATCAGGGCGTGAACCTATGGTGTTCTATTTGGGCCAATCTTGCGTGCCGCGGCGACTTTTAGAAATATGCCATACAGGTCTCCGGCGACTGGCGAATGTGTGATATTTTTTAACATGTAAAAACTCGCCAGTAGCCACCCGGCGAAAAGCACGGCGAGTTCGGTCCTATTCATAAGCATTGCAAAACTCGCCACTCTCCACGCGCCGTAGAAACAAATGCGCGCGGCGAGTGGCGAGTTTTGACTGTGAAGAAACTCGCCAAGCGCCGGAGACTGGATTTTGTGCTATCTTTTAACATGTAAGAAGTAGACACTCGCTACGTGACCACGCGACGAAAAGCACGGCGAGTTTGGCCCTATTCAGTAATTCGCAAATTCCAAAACTCGCCACTCTTCACGCGCCGAAGAAACAAAGGCGCACGGCGAGTGGCGAATGGCGAGTTTTGACTGTGAAGAAACTCGCCATGCCCCGGAGACTAGCGATTGGCGGCTTTGTGCAACCTTTTAACATGTAAATACTCGCCAGTCGTCACGCGACTAAAACCGCGGCGAGTTCGATCTCATCTGTTAACATTGCAAAACTCGCCGTTCGTCATGCGCCGAAGAAACACCGGCGCGCGGCGAGTGGCGAGTTTTGACTTCAGTAATTTCCCCGGATTTTTCTTTAGTGCGCATGCCTGGGGAGCATCAGTTATCGAAATATTTTTTAGTTCACGTCAGTCGAGGTTGTTCCTCCATGCCCTAACTTCTCAAACTGGAAGATCTCAACCAATAAAATTCCGTTCGAAGTCTGAAATTCTCGGGAATATTAGTTAACAATAGATAATCAGTATCCCTCATGTTAGAAGGCAACAATTTGATTGGACAAGCACGTCTTTTCTATGGGGAGACAGTACGTACCAGATGACAGGGGCATTAACTCGGCAGAATGTTATTTTTATTTGAATATTCGGGGAGCAGAGGTCCCCCATAATACACTTCGCTAGACACGATCCGGTCAAGTTCACAAGGCGAGAAAAATGTAAATACTATTCTTGTTGCTTCGACTCATCTCTCCTTTGAAAATATATTACACGCAATATGCGTTAAAATAGTAACGAACGCCGACTTCACGGGAAAGGACGTAACTGCGAGAGTGTTGAAAATTGGGGTCTTCATAAACCCAGAGCCGCAACCTGAACCTGCCCAGCAACGTGTGCTCGGTGAATTACCCTTCTGACAGGGGAATTAACTCTGCAGAAGCTAACTATTGTTTCAGTATTACTTTCCTGATATGGAGAATTAATTCTGGAGGAGTGAAGTATTGTCACAGGTGGGCATGTAAAATGTGACTACTACAATCAGCAAAACAATGTGTCTTAGCCATAAGCTATCATAGTCTCTCCCAAGTAAGATTAAGACATTAAGTATACTAAATCAATTCAATGTCCGTTCCTTCGAGATCCATCTCCCTGTAGTGGGTCCTGAAGACGATAGTCTCTAGGTCACACTACAGGAAGATAGATCCCCAAGAAACTGAAAACGCGAAATCACGAAAACGCGACAATGCGAAAAACATTTCGCGTTTTCGCATAGCGTTTTCTCGTTTTTTCATCGCGGTTTCGCCTTTCCGCGTTTTCGCGTTTCCGCATTTTCGTGTTACTATTATCGATGCGAAAATGCGAAAACACGAGATGGCCGCATCCTGCTGCCATAAATAATTGATAAATTATGCCTTTCCAGAAGAAAAGAAGGTATACCACGTGACAGCCAAGAATATATACCTGGAAGCGTGCAGGAAGATGAGCCTGATTCCCGTACAGTACTTTTTACGCCACATGGAAGACTCGGAGCTGAGGATGAGACATCATGGACTAGGGGAGATGGGCGCTCAGGCTCTCTCCCTTCCTTTATACGTACGTCCATTTATAATATTCCATACATTTGAGTTCATAGAGATAGATTCTTTGCCAATAACTGTCTATAAAAGAAAGCAAAAACATGGTTTACTTTCACCATTCTCCGTGCGAGGAGTTGTACAATGCTGGTCAATGCGGGGATTGCACAACACGTTGTAGCCAATCAACGGCCTTGTTCTTCGCTTCCGGTTTATCTGTTTCACACCTTTCTGGCTCAGGTAACCAATCAATGTCCAGAACGGCCACTTCCGGTTCATCAAGCGCCTCTATTGCCCAAGTCTCCCATTATAAACGGTGTACCATAAATTCTGCGATAGACATCAAACGAACCACCGCAGACGGATGTCTGGTCGGGAGCTCCGGCCAAGGAGGTTTGAAATGCATTGTGATTGACGGATTCATCTGGCGTTATTTGACGATAGTTGTTCACAGCGCTAGTATCAGATGTATATATTGTCATTTACATCGAAATTTACTCAGATTGCAATCTGGTCGGTCTACTATGTAAAGATTATTGTTCCGGCCTCTTTCTATCATGTAAAGATTATTGTTCCAGCCTCTGTCTATCGTGTAAATACTATTGTTCCGGCCTCTGTCTATCGTATAAAGATTATTGTTCCGGCCTCTTTCTATCGTGTAAAGATTATTGTTCCGGCCTCTGTCTATCGTGTAAAGATTATTGTTCCGGTCTCTGTCTATCGTGTAAAGACTATTGTTCCGACCTTTATATTACCGATAAGCCTCCTGTCTAGAATTTTTGTTTTACCCATACATTCTTTTGTACCCCTTTATCTCGTGACGAAAGATGGACATGCATTACGTCAGACAAACAAACAAACAAACTCCTTATAAATATAATAAAGGACCATGTATGTTTAGGTGGGTAAATGGCCCGAGAACAGGTGCGGAATATTACATACCGGTATACAAGAAATTGTTCAGTTGGCATGTTGGATACTCAGAAAGGTTTCAAGGCATGGAGTCTCATCATTCTCGAATAACAGTGCATTCGTGCAAAATCTCCAATTTTGAGGCGAAAACACCTCATATTTCTTTCCGTAAATATATGAAGATAAACGATAACCAGAACCAGCTTCATACAGCATACTCGCTGTTCCAATACGTAGTAGTACTAGGCAACCACCTCGCTGGGGGTCTAATAACACCCCAGCCACCAGTCAGATTTTTGGACCGGATTCGGGGCCTTCGGGCACATCGCCGGAAGTGACATCATATATAGTAAAATAGATGTTTACTGAACATTTCGATTACTTTTCAAGTGTGCATAATACCTCTGTTGACTAGCGTTAAAAAGATTTATCTGGAGATAATTTTCCCTGTTTATTTGGACAGAGTATATGAAAAGTAGTTCGCTCATGTGCAACACTAAAGGAGTTGTTCGGCCGGATTCAAACTGAACCGTGCGTCGGTTGGTTTCCCCTATACGTCATAGCAACGTAGTAAAGGTCAACTTCCGCTATTGGTGGCAGGGACGGTAATGGGGCCTGTGAAATGGAGCATGCGCTGTGGGGAGGTTGAGTAGTAGGCCGAATCTGGTTCTGGTTATCGGTTATCTTCACATGTTTACAGAGAACAGCAGGAATTGTTTTCACCTCACAGTCAACTATTTTGCACAAATGCACTACTTTACGTCCCTGTTACGCGAGAATCATGAGACTCAGTGCCTTGAATTTTTTCTGAGTATACAATATAATATTGTACTCTATGCCAGTTGTACAATTTCTTGTAGTGGAAGTATTTTATTTTGGTATACTCCTATATTGCACCTGTCCTTCGTCTGTAGTCTGCTAGTCCAACTTATTCTATGCTGTCTCTTTCAGACAAATACATCGATCAACCAATTAGATTTAAGTGACAACTCCCTAGAGGCTGGTGGTGCCCAGGCCATCGGGGACATGCTCAAGGAAAACCTCTACATCACCGATCTCGTGAGTAGAAGAATCCTATCTGTCACAGACGACAATGCCCACAATTTTGTATAAGCAATTCCAATAGGACAGACCCGAGATAGAATCGACGTCAATGCACACGTGACGTGGGGCCAAGGTTAGGCATCGGGGATTGCTTTGACGTTGACTATCCCGCCAAAATTGGAAAATAAGTATCATTGTGACTTTCAAAAAAAAACCCCAGAAGTTACATGGCCATTTGCAAACAGACGTCATCGCCTGTAAAACCCCTTGAATAAAATACCGTTAATGCAGTATTTCTGCCAAAGTTAAGAAATGGTTCGTTGTCTAACCTCAGCATAACGTCACATGGGGGGCAATGACGTCGTTTCTCGCATTTTGTGGTTAGAGAGTTCCATCTCGGGATTATCCTATTGAAGTGATTATTGATTATGAAGTTATTCTGGATTTCGATATCGTTCCTGACAGTAAATATGAATAATTTCTTTGTGAACGACGAATCGATTGTCCATTGAAAGTCGAGTGCGACACTTTATATAGAGTGTTAGCTTTATTCATGGAAATCGATTACGTTTTACGTGGTCTCACCTATTCATCATTCCAATATATCAGCCTTTCGCGCACAGCAACTTTGACCTCGTTTTGAGAACAGATACCGGTACGTTGTTCTAAAACGTCACGTTTCAACGTCATAATAGACGACGTATTGGCGAGAACCCTTGCGTTGACAAGTTTCTTATGACGTTGATGAACTACGTCAATTCCCATGAATGTCATGGTCACGCATCTAGGAAAGGCAGTAGTAGTGTAAACACGGCAGGAGTCTTATTGACCTATTTTTTTGTTCCCCCCGGTGGAGGATTGTGGAGGAACTTGGAGGTCACGGGAGGGGCACAGAGGTCAAGTGGAGTATAGTTCCGGCAGAATGACCAAAAAGCTACCTCCAGCACAGGAGAGTTCCAAATTTGCATATCACGTGACCCAGGTCAAAGATGTATTCATCCGCGGTGATGCGGTCATGTCTGGCGGTGATTCGGTCGCGGGGAAAAGCTTCCGCGGAGAAGTGAAGCCTAGGTGAAGGGGTATTTGATGGCTGGGTGGGTGCATGTAAAATTTTTCCTGAAAAAAAAAAATACGGAACACGGACTTTATCGAAAAACCTGGGAAAATGACTATATGGGGTATGGGGGGTATATAGGTCGCCGGGCTTAACGGGGCTCGCCTATCAATAGAGTTATCTCCCCCTAGTTCCAGGGTGGGTGTATGTAAAAATTTCCCTGAAAAAATACGGAATACGGACTTTATCCTAAATTACGGGAAAATGCCTATATGGGGTATGGGGGTATAGGACCATCCTGGGAAACGTACTTCTATACATTTGCGGTAGGGTTGTGGGGTCTCGTTTTACTCGTCTCGTCATTTAGAACATGATAAGAAGTGTCCCCGTGCGAATCGGTGAAATTTTTGAAAAAAGTCACCGAACCCCATATAGTCCCATACTGGGGTATAGGATCAATGTTTGTCCCCCTGGGAAACGTACTTCTATACATTTGCGGTAGGGTTGTGGGGTCTCGTTTTACTCGTCTCGTCATTTAGAACATGATAGGAAGTGTCCCCGTACGAATCGGTGACATTTTTGAAAAAAGTCACCGAGCCCCATATAGTTCCATACTGGGGGTATAGGATCAATGTTTGTCCCCCTGGGAAACGTACTTCTATACATTTGCGGTAGGGTTGTGGGGTCTCATTTTACTCGTCTCGTCATTTAGAACACGATAGGAAGTGTCCCGGAGCGAATCGGTGAAATTTTTGAAAAAAGTCACCGAGGCCTGGGTAGGCCCATAGGCCTATATACTACATGGCTATGGGTGTATAGACCCATACGGGGTGGACATGTTGGAGTCTAGGTGAGCCCCTAATGATCCTATGAGGTCGGTTGAGGTCTTATTTTGAAGCTCCCGTGGAGGAGCACTTGCCTACACTAATGGTTCGTCCGTGTTCAATAGTCTGCGCATGCGCAGCCTGGCCGTAGTATAGAAAACAGGCATTTTGGGTGTTATGTAGGGGTGTGTTTGGGATAGAGATGGGCTATTCACGGTTCGAATGGGTCGTGTGAGGTGTCAAAGTGAAGCTTGTGTGGGGTAGAGTCAGAATGATGTGTTTTTAAATGCAAGTCGCGTCAATCTGCGCATGCGCAGTTGGTTGTAGTAGCGAAAGTGACCATTTTCGGGCAGTACATGAAGGTATTTGGGGTCGAGATGGGCTATTCACGGTTCGAATGCGTCCTGGAAGGTGTCATCTTGTAGTTCTCGGGGTGTACATTCCGATTTGAGGGATGTCCGCGTCATCTGTGACGTCATTGATGACGTCATCGGTACGAGTAGTAGCGAAAGTGGACATTTTGTGGATGCGTGGGGGTGAGTTTGGTGTAGAGAGGGACTATCCTTAGTCCGAATGCGTCGTGTGAGGTGTCATTTTGTAGCTCTCGAGGTGTACATTCCGAGTTGAGGCATGTCCGAAGCATCTGTGACGTCATTGTTGACGTCATCAGTAGGAGTAGTAGCGAAAGTGGACATTTTGGGGCAGTGAAGGAAGGTATTCGGAGTAGAGAGGAACCATCCTTGGTCCGAATGCGTCCTGAGAGGTGTCATGTTGTAGCTCTCGGGGTGTACATTCCGAGTTGAGGGATATCCACAGCATCTGTGACGTCATTGGTGACGTCATCAGTACGAGTAGTAGCGAAAGTGAGCATTTTGGGGCAGTGAAGGATGGTATTTGGTGTAGAGATGGACCATCCGCGGTGCGAATGCGTCGTGTGAGGTGTCATCTTGTAGCAACGCCCACCAACGCCATTCTTAATGCTTCAACGCCCAGGTGAAATAGCTCAGAAGCTCTGATATTCCATGGAATTGTCACTAATTCTTCGAAATGTAGTGACGCCAGTCGACGCCCGTCGTTACACCTTAACACTCTAACATAACACCATGATATAGACCGGACAGAGAACAACAACAGCAACAACAACAATGATCACACATGAGAGAACAACAACAAGAAGAAGTTTTTTTTCATATAGTTTATTCTCCCCAATGTTACATCATACCCACGTTGGGGGAGCCGCGTTGGGTATATTTACAATTCAAGAATATTCTTGTCCAATCAGAGGCCACCATTTGCATCTGTCATATTCGTTCCTGTCCGTTAGATGTATTCTCGGCTACTCTTGTCCAATCAGAAGTCGCCATTTCAGAAAGTTCCATCTTCGGCCATATTCGCTCTGAACCGTTTGTTCTAATCGTCATCGGACAGGCCAGGATACCGTTGAGGAAACATATCCTCAGATAGTTGTTTGCGCATTCTGAGTATCTATCAGTGCATGGGTGAATACTTTCATCCGATGGGGGTGGTGGGTCAGTTTAACCACGAAGAACGTAACATTGGTGACCCTCTCCACTATCCACTTGGTGTTGGGACGCTGTTCATAGGCCCATTCTAAGGGATCCACAGTGTCCAGTTGGGTCAGCATCGTCTCTAGCGACGCCCGATTGGTGATTGTGAAAGGATGGTCGTACACCTCTAGCCAAAAGGGCTAATATCGGTCCCCGGGCTTATTGGGATCTGCCTATCAAGTCAATAGGGTGATGTGAATAACAACAAGTTCAGCAATGTTCATACAGTTTATTATCCCCAATGTTACATCATACCCAGGCTGGGGGAGCCGCCCTGGGTATGTTTAGTATGTTCGCATTCGAAATATCAAACACCGTGTTTTATTATTCAACGCATCGTCACATCAGGCACAAGTGTTTACTGAGCTCAAGTCAACGATCAGCATGTAGACATAGAGAGTATGTACGGCATGTTGTGGTATTCATCAGTGCATGGGTGACGCATTCACCCGATGGGTTGATTGGTCGTCTTGGTCACGAAAAACGTAACATTGGTCACCCTCTTTACCACCCATTGTGTGTTGGGTCGTTGTTGTTGGGCCCATCTCAAGGCATCCAATTGTTCCACTTGGTCCAGCATCATCTCTAGTGACCTCCGGTTAATGATGGTAAACGGTTGGTCGTACACTGGGTTGAAGGCACTGGAATAGAAATAGCGCAATTCACCCGTCATCTTATGGCATAAGATGTACCCAAATGCTACATTTAATGTGAAGGCCGTAGGTTGGTCATTGAAGATGGTTTCCACGTAGCTGCGTAGACGGGTGAGGTTAGTCAGTGGGAAATTGTAGATATCTTGAATAGGGCGATGACGGTGGAAACAGTGCCGTGTCATGGATCAATGGCGCCGAGAGATGTCACTCTCTGGATGATCTTCGGGTAAGAGATCGCTAGGAACATTTATGGGCTCGTCCAGAAAATGTTCGATGTATGACGTATGACTCGAAACCGTAACGGTGGGGTCCGGCCGGAAATCCAGGCTCTTCCCAACTGTAGGTATAGGCGGGCTCTCCGTCATCGCCTCACCAGTGGCGTTCGACATTTTTTCACAAGTCCAAGTAAGTAGTGCTCACACCATCGGCCAGGACTTTCCGTTTCGGGTAAAAGAAAGTAAAGGCGTCTCGTTGCTGGATGTACGTCCGCATTTCGGATGCTCTTGGTTCTCGGCGCTTCGGAGCTCTTGGAGCTCCG
This sequence comes from Hanleya hanleyi, assembly GCA_036873755.1. Lineage (NCBI taxonomy): Eukaryota > Metazoa > Mollusca > Polyplacophora > Lepidopleurida > Hanleyidae > Hanleya > Hanleya hanleyi. Next base: position 6,564 of record JAVTVY010044516.1, on the reverse strand, counting down.
GAACTCATGGAGCTCCGGAGGTCACTTCCGCTTCCGTTCACGTGACCGGAACTGACCTTTGACCCCGGCGCGCGCGGTGTAAAGGTTTCCACCGCGGTGGAAACCTTTGCGCGCCGGGGTCAAAGGTCAGTTCCGGGTCTTACTTGGACTTGTGAAAAAATGTCGAACACACTATATAACTGTTGATACACGAGTTAAAAACTGTAAACAGTCAGGATGGCCGAGTGGTCTAAGGCGCCGGTATTAAGTGCTGGTCGGTGAAGAGCTGGCGTAGGTTCGAATCCTACTCCTGACAGAATTTTTTTTTTTTTTGTACCTTATACATACCACTACTATTCTATTTGTACATACCACCTGTATTCTATTTGTACATAGTGTATACTCCTTCACTGCTAAAAAATGCCCATTTTCGCTACTACTCGTACTGATGACGTCACCAATGACGTCACAGATGCTGTGGCTATCCCTAAAATTGGGGTCTACACCCCGCGAGCTACAACATGATACCTCCCATGACGCATTCGGACCAAGGATGGTCCATCTCTACACCAAATACCATCCTTCACTGCCCTGTGACCTCGCAGAGGTCATATGCAAATGTCACTTCCGAGCTCTGAGCTCCACAGGCTTTGAGGTGCCCAAAGAGACACGGAGGTTACCGAAGATGTCACGGCTCGGCCGTCGACTTGGGGATAGTTGAACTGAGTGTGCTAAAAATAGATCACCAGCTAGCGTGCTATAAAAGGGAAGCGGCCTGGCCGTTTCATCAGACACTCTGTCAACCACCAAGATGTTCACTTGCACAACTTGCCAGAAGAAGTTTACTCGTCTAGATAATTTACGACGCCACGAGACCTCCACCCACAACGATGGACTGTATACTTGTATAACCTGCGCACGGTCATTTAATCGGGAAGATGCTTTACTGCGCCACGAACGTTCATTCCACGACGACGCGACGGAACAATGTAAGGATTGTGGCCAACTCTTCAAACAACGCAGTCAGTTAAAACGGCATCAGCGTTTGATCCATGGTCCGTCACCACGGTTTTGGCGACAACTTCCTACTGAAGAGGAGCCGCGGAAGGTCAGACCCACTGAAGATAAGCCCGGGAAGACGAACGCCACTGGTGATGCGATGACGGAGAGCCCGCCTATACCTACAGTTGGGAAGAGCCTGGATTTCCGGCCGGACCCCACCGTTACGGTTTCGAGTCATACGTCATACATCGAACATTTTCTGGACGAGCCCATAAATGTTCCTAGCGATCTCTTACCCGAAGATCATCCAGAGAGTGACATCTCTCGGCGCCATTGGTCCATGACACGGCACTGTTTCCACCGTCATCGCCCTATTCAAGATATCTACAATTTCCCACTGACCAACCTCACCCGTCTACGCAGCTACGTGGAAACCATCTTCAATGACCAACCTACGGCCTTCACATTAAATGTAGCATTTGGGTACATCTTATGCCATAAGATGACGGGTGAATTGCGCTATTTCTATTCCAGTGCCTTCAACCCAGTGTACGACCAACCGTTTACCATCATTAACCGGAGGTCACTAGAGATGATGCTGGACCAAGTGGAACAATTGGATGCCTTGAGATGGGCCCAACAACAACGACCCAACACACAATGGGTGGTAAAGAGGGTGACCAATGTTACGTTTTTCGTGACCAAGACGACCAATCAACCCATCGGGTGAATGCGTCACCCATGCACTGATGAATACCACAACATGCCGTACATACTCTCTATGTCTACATGCTGATCGTTGACTTGAGCTCAGTAAACACTTGTGCCTGATGTGACGATGCGTTGAATAATAAAACACGGTGTTTGATATTTCGAATGCGAACATACTAAACATACCCAGGGCGGCTCCCCCAGCCTGGGTATGATGTAACATTGGGGATAATAAACTGTATGAACATTGCTGAACTTGTTGTTATTCACATCACCCCATTGAATTGATAGGCAGATCCCAATAAGCCCGGGGACCGATATTAGCCCTTTTGGCTAGAGGTGATAGGGGTTTTCCCCTAGTTTAGAACTGATTGTGCTAAGAATGGATCAACAGCTAGCTTGCTATAAAAAGGAAACGGCCTGGCCGTTTCATCAGACACTCTGTCAACCACCAAGATGTTCACTTGTACTACGTGCTCGAAATCATTCACTCGCCGGCACGACTTGCGCCGCCATGAGGCTACCAAGCACGATGGAACCGCCCGGTATAGCTGTACGATATGTAGGCCTACACTGTCGTTTCAGCGCCCAGATCATTTACAGCGCCATGAACGTTCAATTCATGGGCCATCCAAGCGTCCATGCGAAGAATGTGGTCAACTCTTCAAACGACCCAGTCAGTTAAAACGGCATGAGCGTTTGATTCATGGTGCATCACCACGGCATGAGGGACAACTTTCCACTAAAGAGGTACCCAGGAGGGACAGATCCACTGAAGATGAACCGGGGAGGAGAATGCCACTGGTGATGCGATCACGGAGAGCCCGCCTATACCCACAGCTCAGAAGAGCCTAGATATCCAGCCGGTCCCTAGCATCACTGTTTCCAGTCATACGCCTGACAACAACGAACATTTTCTGGAAGATGCGGTGGATGTTCCCAGCGATCTCTTACCCGAAGATCATCCAGTGAGTGAGATGTATCGACGTCATTGGTCCATGATCCGACACTGCTTCCACCGTCATCGCCCTATATTGGACTTGTACAATTTCCGACTGACCGACCTCGCCCGTCTACGCAGCTACGTGGAAGCCATCTTCAATGACCAACCTACGTCCTTCACATTAAATGTAGCATTTGGGTGCATCTTATGCCATAAGATGACGCGTGAATTGTGCTATTTCTATTCCAGTGCCATCAACCCAGTGTACGACCATCCTTTCACAATCACCAATCGGGCGTCGCTAGAGACGATGCTGACCCAACTGGACACTGTGGATCCCTTAGAATGGGCCTATGAACAGCGTCCCAACACCAAGTGGATAGTGGGGAGGGTCACCAATGTTACGTTCTTCGTGATTAAACTGACCCACCACCCCCATCGGATGAAAGTATTCACCCATGCACTGATAGATACTCAGAATGCGCAAACAACTATCTGAGGATATGTTTCCTCAACGGTATCCTGGCCTGTCCGATGACGATTAGAACAAACGGTTCAGAGCGAACATGGCCGAAGATGGAACTTTCTGAAATGGCGACTTCTGATTGGAGAAGAGTAGCCGAGAATACATCTAACGGACAGGAACGAATATGACAGATGCAAATGGTGGCCTCTGATTGGACAAGAATATTCTTGAATTGTAAATATACCCAACGCGGCTCCCCCAACGTGGGTATGATGTAACATTAGGGAGAATAAACTATATGAAAAAAAACTTCTTGTTGTTGTTGTTCTCTCATGTGTGATCATTGTTGTTGTTGCTGTTGTTGTTCTCTGTCCGGTCTATATCATGGTGTTAAGGTGTAACGACGGGCGTCGACTGGCGTCACTGCATTTCGAAGAATTAGTGACAATTCCATGGAATATCAGAGCTTCTGAGCTATTTCACCTGGGCGTTGAAGCATTAAGAATGGCGTTGGTGGACGTTGCTACAAGATGACACCTCACACGACGCATTCGCACCGCGGATAGTCCATCTCTACACCAAATACCATCCTTCACTGCCCCAAAATGCTCACTTTCGCTACTACTCGTACTGATGACGTCACCAATGACGTCACAGATGCTGTGGATACCCCTCAACTCGGAATGTACACCCCGAGAGCTACAACATGACACCTCTCAGGACGCATTCGGACCAAGGATGGTTCCTCTCTACTCCGAATACCTTCCTTCACTGCCCCAAAATGTCCACGTTCGCTACTACTCCTACTGATGACGTCAACAATGACGTCACAGATGCTTCGGACATGCATCAACTCGGAATGTACACCTCGAGAGCTACAAAATGACACCTCACACGACGCATTCGGACTAAGGATAGTCCCTCTCTACACCAAACTCACCCCCACGCACCCACAAAATGTCCACTTTCGCTACTACTCGTACCGATGACGCCATCAATGACGTCACAGATGACGCGGACATCCCTCAAATCGGAATGTACACCCCGAGAACTACAAGATGACACCTTCCAGGACGCATTCGAACCGTGAATAGCCCATCTCGACCCCAAATACCTTCATGTACTGCCCGAAAATGTCCACTTTCGCTACTACTCGTACCGATGACGTCTGACGCGGACATCCCTCAAATCGGAATGTACACCCCGAAAGCAACAAAATGACACCTCACACGATGCATTCGGACCAAGGATGGTCCTCTCTACCCCAAACACCTTCATGTACTGCCCCAAAATGGCCACTTTACTTACTACGCATGCGCAGATTGACGCGACTTGCATTCAAAAACACGCCATTCTGACTCTACCCCACACAAGCTTCACTTTGACACCCTCCACGACCCATTCGAACCAAGGATGGTGCCTCTCTACCCCAAACACACCCCTACATAGCACCCAAAATGCCCCCCCTTTCGCTACTACTCGTACTGATGACGTCACTGATGATATCACAGATGACGCGGACATCCCTTAAATCGGAATGTACACCCCGAGAACTACAAGATGACACCTTCCAGGACGCATTCGAACCGTGAATAGCCCATCTCGACCCCAAATACCTTCATGTACTGCCCGAAAATGGCAACTTTCGCTACTACTCGTACCGATGACGTCACCGATGACGTCACAGATGACGCGAACATCCCTCAAATCGGAGTGTACACCCCGAGAACTACAAGATGACACCTTTCAGGACGCATTCGAACCGTGATTAGCCCATCTCGACCCCAAATAACTTCCTTCGCTGCCCCAAAATGGTCACTTTACTTACTACAACCAACTGCGCATGCGCAGATTAACGCGACATGCATTCAAAAACACACCATTCTGACTCTACCCCACACAAGCTTCACTTTGACACCTCACACGACCCATTCGAACCGTGATTAGCCCATCTCTAACCCAAACACACACCCACATACCCCCCAAAATGCCTACTTTCTATACTACGGGCCAGGCTGCGCATGCGCGGACTATTGAACACGGACGAACCATTAGTGTAGTCAAGTGCTCCTCCACGAGAGCTTCAAAATAAGACCTCACTCGACCCCATTGGACCATGAGTGGCCCACCTACACTCCAACATGTCCACCCCGTATGGGCCTATACACCCATAGCCATGCAGTATAGGCCTATGGGCCTACCCAGGCCTCGATGACTTTTTTCAAAAATTTCACCGATTCGCTCCGCAACACTTCCTATCATGTTCTAAATGACGAGACGAGTAAAACGAGACCCCACAACCCTACCGCAAATGTATAGAAGTAGGTTTCCCAGGGGGACAAACATTAATCCTATACTCCAGTATGGGACTATATGGGGCTATATCGTACTTTTTCAAAAATTTCACCGATTCGCACGGGGACACTTTCTATCATGTTCTAAATGACGAGACGAGTAAAACGAGACCCCACAACCCTACCGCAAATGCATAGAAGTACGTTTCCCAGGGGGACAAACATTGATCCTATACCCCAGTATGGGACTATATGGGGCTATATCGTACTTTTTCAAAAATTTCAACGATTCGCTTCGCGACACTTCCTATCATGTTCTACATGACGAGACTAAGAAAACGAGACCTCACAACCTATACCGCAAATGTCGAGAAGTAGGTTTCCCAGGATGGTCCTATACCCCCCATACCCCATATAGGCATTTTCCCGTAGTTTAGAATAAAGTCCGTATTCCGTATTTTTTCAGGAAAAAATTTACATACGCCCACCCTGGAACTAGGGGGAGATAACTCTATTGATAGACAAGCCCCGTTAAGCCCGGCGACCTATATACCCCCCATACCCCATATAGGCATTTTCCCAGGTTTTTCGATAAAGTCCGTGTTCCGTTTTTTTCTTAGGAAAATTTTTACATGCACCCACCCCATTGCCTGGATGCCCCTTCACCTAGGCTTCACTTTGATACCTCACTCGACCCCATTGGACCATTAGGGGCTCCCCTAGATACCAAAACGTCTATTTTCATACCCTTGGGCTACCGCGCATGCGCAGAATGCCGCTATTTCAACCCCACACCCAACCCATCAGATGCCCCCTCACATAAGCTTCACTTTGATACCTCACTCGACCCCATCGGTCCACTAGGGGCTCCCCTACATCTCAAAACGATTATTTCCATACCCTTGGGCCACCGCGCATGCGCAGAATAACGCTATGTCAACCCCACACCCAGCCCATTAGATGCCCCTTCACATAAGCTTCACTTTGATACCTCACTCGACCCAATCGGACCATTTTATCTAGGGACTACTTTTTTCTCCGCGGAAGGTTTTTCCCGCGACCGAATCACCGCCAGACATGACCGCATCACCGCGGATGAATACATTTTTGACCTGGGTCACGTGATATGCAAATTTGGAACTCTCCTGTGCTGGAGGTAGCTTTTTGGT
>JAVTVY010044515.1:0-20753 GCA_036873755.1 Hanleya hanleyi | reverse complement strand
AGACAAAGTAGGCATTTTGAGGATGCGGAGGAAGGTTTTTGGGGTAGAGATGGACCATCCGTGGTCTAAATGGACCGTGTGGGGTGTCCCTCTGCATCTACATGCAGAGAGTTACAAGATGACACCCGACACAGTCCATTTAGACCACAGATGGTCCATCTCTACCCCAAAACCGTTCCTCTGCATCCTCAAATGCCTACTTTGTCTACTACTCCTACTGATGACGTCACCAATGACATCACAGATCATGTGGAGATCCCTCAAGCCGTGGTCTACATACCGAGGGCTTCACTTTGACACCTCACCCGACGCATTCGAACCAAGAATGGTCCCTCAATCGCTCAAGCACACTCTCACGCACCCCAAAACGCCAGCTTTCGCCACTACTCCTACTTTTGTATGTATGGTCCCTGTGTGACGTCATACCCAACAAATAGTGATATTATCTTGTAAATATTCGATGCAGCAATCAATGCTGAATAATATGTGGCCAACATTATAAAGATTGGATAATAATTATGGAAGATAAGACTCTTCTTGTAACCCTACCCCCTATTGTCACAAAAATTGTACTTATTAACATAGGAGTAATTTCGAAGTGATTAAAAGGGTAGTGAGTCCCAGTTTATCGACTGTTAACAAATTGTTTCTTATTTGACATGTCCTAAAGCACATAAAAAACATAGTTTCGGTCTGTAGTGGGGGGGGTGCAAGGTGAGCCCTAGTAGCTCACGGACTATAACGGTATGAAGGCCGTTATCAATCGGGGACGAAAAATTGCTCCTGGTGGACGTATCATGCCTGATGCTGTTTTCAATAGTGGACCCTGGACAGGGAACAGCGTCCGCAGTGGGATTGTCACCAGCCACGCCATTTAGCTCACGTATAAGTGTGGATACATCTATGGTTAAGCGACACGGGAGGAAGTCTGCTAAGAGATTTAGCAACAAAACAAGGCGTGTTTGCTGGTTCTATTTCCTGTAACATTCTTGCTATATCTTGCAGCGAGGTCACACGTTTGTTAGGACCAGCTCGTTTTCTGTATTTTCCTGACAGGAGTTTTTTTACAGCACTTGAACAGCATGTCTTTGGCTTCTTGAACTTCAACATCACTGTACACATCTTCGCACAGTTTCACAATGGTATCAACTGGAAGAATATCTAATTTGTCACTCATATAGCATAGCAGCTCGTTTATGATAGGTTGCGTACGGTAGTCCGATGGAATAGTCAAGTGTCATTGGCATAAGATTTATCTTCAGATTGGTCTTCAGCATTCACCTGATCGGTATTCAATCTCGGTTATTTCAGCCTCAGCCATTTGCTCAGTCACAGAATAGTTGACCGTATGCAGCCCCACTGGTAGTCAATGACGCACACTGTAGGATGGTTCTACAGTAAGGGCCATGCAGTTTTAAGTGGCTGTAGTCCGAATTTTTCAACCCAACATTTCAGCATTTTCGGGGGTATGATTTTTTACGAGGGAGTTTTTTCTTGACAATAATGATATTTTAAGCGATTGATGGAAAATATTTCTTGAAAAATGGTCATTTTTGAATTTATATAGTTAATTCTCTGTCATCTACGTCGCAACAAAGATGCAAAAGTTCCCAGCTGCCCATATAAAATTTTATTTTATTTTCAGATGTCGTGTCTGGACACACTTATTACAATCTTCTCTGGTTATATTTTAATATATATTTCCCAATGATATTTATATTGCGAAATGTCACACAATACATACAATCCACTATTCATAAGACCGGGATTCAATTACTTCCAAAATAATATTCTTTGTTGACTTCTGAATAGCAAGGAAAACGGACCAATAATATTTTCAATCTTTCTTATCAACGTGGATACATGTAGAATAATATACGTACTTTTCTATATCAGTTTGAGATTGCTTATCATCGAATATCGTCAAAAATGTCTCTCGTGTCGTAGATGACATCCGTGATGTAGATGACAAACTGTGACGTAGATGACCCATATCCCGCATTTGGTCTACACTGTCCAAGAGATTGAGTCAATTCCACTCAATATTTTTGGGTAAAGATGTGACAGACCCAGACATTCTGAGTCATTTTCGATATTTACCCCAAAAAATTGCCTCAAAAGGAATCAAAAAAATTGTGTTAACCCTTTCACCGATTATTTCCCCTGACAAAAGTGACCTGCTGACGATCAATTCCCTGAGAACTGTTAAAATTTGTATATGTTGTCTTTGGAATGCTAGAAATTGCGTTTGCGTCCGAGATTTGCAGAAAAACATAAGAAACCTGTCTCCACAAGACACACTCCAGTGTTATTTGCTCTAGTTTTATAGCTAAATAAATAAAATAGCATACAAAATTAGGTTTTACTGCGAGAGAATGCGCTTTCCCCGGCTTTCTCGACTCAAAAACATCAAAATCCAACGGAGAAATCGTCTTTTTTCGACCGCATTTGACAGCGTTTTTCTCGAGTTTTACTCTGCCAATTTTCATGTTTGACCTCTCGTTGGAAAGAGCGACCTTTCACCTTTCTAGACAGGAAATAACCTTGAATGGATGGCAAAATAAAACGGAGGATACGATTGGATTATAAAATGATGTCATTCCATCCTTCCAGCCACTGTCTACGCTCGTCTCAAATCTGTTGGCTGCTAGAGGTCATGTGGGCAAAATTACGCATACCGATTGGCTCGTCGGCTCAATAACGCAGCTTGCTGCCGACATTTTGAAATGTGTTCGACAAACTTTGCGGATCAAGACTCGTAAAAATATGGAAATAAACTTTGCCGGTCGTCGTTGGCAGTTTCAGTCGTCTGGGGAATATTCACCACGCTTTACCAGTCATGTCACATAAAAAATACAGGAGTTAGGATGAGGTTTTCGATGATTTTTTCCATTTTTGCGGCTCGCTGCCGAGATGCCCGTCACACGGTATGTGGGGAAAAATGCATTTTTCATTCCGATTTTTTCGTTCAACATCTAAATTTGTTTTATTTATTTTTCAAACAAGCAAACAATTTCGAGAATCAAATTGATCAGGGTTTCGGCTTTCCAGAAGTATACAGTGTTTGATAGGTTTCCGTTAAAACGAATGCAAAAAAATAAAAGTGCTGTACCCATCGTGATGGCCAACAGGTTTAAAGCTAACCCGATCAACCGGGGATGGTCGTACGGGTGGCACTCTCGTTATCCCCGTACACCGGGTTTAATCGGTGAAAGGGTTAAAATCAAATTTGACCCATTGTAATGGGGTCCGTCAAGTCTATAACCAAAATTACCAAGCCGGAGTGATTCAATCTTTCTGACAGTTTCGCCCCCGTGAATAGCGATGGTTCTGGGATTTTACCAGATTTCAAATTCCCCACTCACACAGTCCTTTAATCCTACTCTTCACTCATATATTGGCTTCGTTCGTCATCTCCGTAACGGCAATGTCATCCACGTCACGTTAAATGTCACATACGTCACACAAATGTGATATAGATGACCGTGATGTAGATGACGCTGAGAACATGATTTGGCTCTTCAGTTCAGAATATTGGTATACTCAGCCTGGGACATTCAGTAAATATGGTGGATGGAGTCCGTAACTAACCTTATCTAGAGATAAGAGAACTAACACAGATTTCGCTGAGATAATATCCGTTCGTAGATGACACAGAATAGACCTACTCCCTTAGTGTCAGTCAGTCTCAGCCCGAAACTAGTGAAATGTTGAAAAGCTGTGCACATTGCTTTACACTTTCCTTCAAAAGCGTAGGCTTCGAGAACTACTGGTAACCAAGTGATCATCTGAAGCCAACTCCACTGCCACCAGAGACCAAGTCAGTTTGCCGTGACGTAGATGACAGGCGACGCGGGGACAGAAAATTTTAAGAAAACTTATGAGAATTTATTTAAAATTATAGAATATTCACTTCTCACCTTGCAGGAAACAACAAATATTCATAATATTCTTGACAATGAAATGAACTGCAACAAGACATACCGTTCTTTAATGTCTTTTTCATCATCGACAGTTTCAGGGAATGTGGTAGGGGACATGTATTTTTGTTGGTACAAAGAATCTTAAATTACTCAGAAAAATGCAAACGAAGTCTTTTTTATTCGTTAATCGGTAGATGATCATTAGAAATCCTTAAATTAAGGATATACGATGACCACAAACATTAAGGGCCGCCTAGTACAAATATTTTTAGCTGTTTGGCACGGGGACATGAAAACTGGCCCTTACTGTAGAATGACCCTGTAATGGTGTTCACTGATAACATGGCGGCCTTATTTGACCGGTTTCAACTTCGCCACTCATGGCATCTGGACTTGATCCGTCGATAGGAAGCACATTTGGGATAAATCATGAATCAAAAATGTTCCACCATACCTTCATGCACAGTTCTGTATCAAATATAGCGTATCAATCCACGTTGATCCACAGTAATCCCATGAACACGAGGAGCCGAGTCTTTTATCTCTATCAGATATCTAAACATAACTGTTAAGAAACAGAGATTATACAATATAGGTATTATATTTCATGGTCTGTACTAAATGATATATATTGTGCAATATATATATTGTGTATATTTTATTCAAAAACATGTAATATTCAAACTTGATCATTCTGAAGAATAAAATGTAGTTACATAGACTAAGCATTGCTTTGCCTCTTATTTGTAATCTACCCATTCGCCTCTTTCACATGTGTCGATCACATGACCTGCTGGGTGAGTTCCGGTCGTTTGGCGTCGTAAGATTTGCATGGAGCACCCTATTGTGTGTCCCAACTAATCTATTGAGAACGTTTTGTTTGATTTTTTGAGAAATATATATTGTTGTGTTATGAAACTTATGTCACTGGTAAAATGCAATTATTATAGTATTCATTCAAAATATTAGCAAACAACATTCTGTAGAACTATCTGTTTGAAACATTTTCTGTTTTGGGTGTCATTCTCTGGGTTAAATTTTGACGTCAGCCATTGTTGATTTGGACCAGTTCAATACGCGTAGGTTTCATAGGCATTCTATTCCATTCATGGAATTTTTACAGTTCCACAATGTCACAAATCAACAATAATGCCATGATGTCACAATAAGACGTTACAAAGACAATTTATCAATACTGACCACAGTATAGCGACGTCGTAGCGTTGACCCTGACGTCACAATAGAAAATGACAACCTCCCACTCCTTTGCACATATGGGACAGTTCCCCTCAGCCTTGGCGACGTCAAAATTTAACCCAGAGAATGACCACCCAAAACAGAAAATGTTTCAAACAGATAGTTCTACTGAGTGCTGTTCGGTAATATTTGGACTGAATACTATAATATTTGCATTGTACTAGTGACATAAGTTTCAGAAAGCCAATGCCCTTCTGAAATATTATCTACCAGAATCAAACTGCAAAACTTCGTTTTAAAAAAAATTCCCATTGATTTCAATGTTATTTTCGCGACCGTCAAAATCTCCCGCAGGTTACCATGGTTACGTCCCATATGCAGTCGGCCGGAACTCACCCAAAATGTACCACGTGACTGCACTTGTGCATCTCCCGAATAGATTATTATACAATGAGTGATTGTTTATTACACTGTGACACTGTGATTAATTCTCAGTTACTTCAAATGTTGCTTTGAAATCAACCTTGGCTAAAATTCTATTGTTTATTAATTTTCCATAACACTTTTCCAGACTATTGCCCTCCAAAAGCAGTCAAATTAATTGCCCAATATATGCAATTATCCATGTCCTGAAATTTAGTCATTATGTATGTTGAATATAGCAACGCTGAGACTGTGGGTGAATTGACCTGGTTGTGGGTGAGTTGACTTTTTTTTGTGGGTGACTCGACCTGAAGTTGTGGGTGAATTGGTCTATTGACTGTGAATCAAAATAAGATCCTTTTCTAAGATAGAAATGTCTGGGTTGAAAATCACCCATGCAGAAAAATGAATACCCCCCACAGATCTCGCACTGCATGTCACGCGAGAGCTCATGCCCAAGCCTCATTCTCGTTCATGGATGGCGAACAACCTGTAACCATTGCTCATCTATACGCGGTAAGACTGACCCTGGGATCCATTCGCGACTGCTCGGCTTATTCCGCGAAGTCATAATACCTCGCGTATTAATGGTGGAAGGATTTTACAGCTCTCAGCTGTAAACCGTGATCCGCCGCACGTGAGGCACATCACATGCTGTAGGATGTGTTTCCCCTCACATAGTCCTCGTTTGTATTTCTCTCTTATCGAGAGATAAAATATGTATCCAAATGAAATGGACATTCCCTTGATTCTACCCGGGAAGAATCTCTTCTAATTTGAGGTATTTCTCTCGGTTTTTCTTCTTGAGCTAATCTCCATCAGTGTCCATGGTAACGGAAGTCATACAGCTGGCAGTGGCATGCGTCGTTCGGAGTTTCCGCGTGATATTATTCTTTCAATATGGATGCCAATATGGATTTCATATCGCAAACCTCGTAAGATGTAATAGTGATATTCTCCATTAAAGTATGATATACAAGCCATTGAAAGTAAACCGGAAATGGGAAATTTCCCAAGTCTCCCTTCTCCAAAATGGCTTCGTGCCATACAGTGTCTATCATCGAATGCGCTCAGAAAAATCCAAGGTTATCTTGAGATTTTAGAGCCATCGGTTGATAATAATGACTGATAACATCAAGAAAGAAAGAAAACTTTCTCCCTGAATATCTTTTGGACCCGGAAAATCCCGCTATAAGCGAGGATTTGGGGTTACAAAATGAAGCTTCCAGCATATTTGAATGAGCTCAGAAAAATCCAAGTGACTTGAGATTTTAGAGCCATCGGTTGATAACAATGTCAGATAAGTTCTAGAATGGAAGAACTTTCTGCTCTAGTACCGGAAAATCCCGATGTTGCGAGGATTTGGGTTTAGAAGCAGGTTTTAATGACATTGCAAACGTTATGCAGGACAATGCAAACGCCCCTTCGCAGAATAGCGGCATGGTCTATTAAATCGCCACGACCAAACGTCTCTCAATTATGAGAACATGATTTATTGTCCTGTAATCTTCGAAACTAATTCAGACGAGGACTAAATAATAATTCTTTGCGAACAATCCTACTCCACTGAAGTGGTATAGTTCACTGTCAGTACGATTTTACGACATAGGACGCATGTTCGAGCATGATGTGTCGAAAACTGGGGCATTCATAATATAAACATATACTGAATAAAAATTAAGGTGGCAATACAGTACACCAAATTGGGTAGAATATAAAATGAACCTATGATGCCAATGATGTTGCTCATTAGAGCTAACAATACAGAAATTACTGTCATTTACTGGGCCCAATAAATGGACCAGAGTAATTTTTTTCATAATTTGTTGGCAATGAAATGCCAGTGAGATCTAAACCTAGCTCTCAAGTAATGCAATGAAGCCTGATACATTGACCATCCACTCTTAAGTCTTGGTTCATGAGAGTATTACAAACTAGAGGGGAATTATGGATGCGATTGTGCAAGCCGGTCTGGGGTTTTGTAAAAAATCTCCATATAGTCCTTGCTAGTTCCAATGGTCTAATACTTCTACTCATGGAAACAATTAGTGAGGAAATCACCATTCTTACTTTATTAAGGCTAATTCCCTCATCTGGGTGGATTCTTTCCATTCAAATTCTGAAAACTATGGATTGAAACTTATACAATATTACCTGGGAACTTCTAGCCTAGGTGTTTCTCTGTTGGGTCAAGTAATATGCCCTATAAATGTGCCCTGGCAACAGACTGCAATTGCATTGATTAAATCAAGCTTAGCAATTAAAATACAGACATTACCTGTATACAGTACACATGCAAGTTGTTTAAATTCTGTAGCTTCCCTTATTCTACAGAATACTTTTCATAGTTTTATAGTAGTCATTTTCATGATATCAACATTTTCATGATGGGGCCTACCAACTATCAGAGTGAAAGCCTAGCTGCTCCCAGTTTACTTTACATAACATGTTGCAATAACTTTGCAAACTGCATGAATATATCTATATCCATCTCTACTATGGATAGATTTGAGAAAATTGAGAATTACCAATCATCTGCATGAGCCAGATACCTGTTCAGTCAGACATGTCTTTCAGTAATGGACTTGGTTTGGATTGGCCAGTTTCCTTGTGCCAAATGAGCTATTATGCATTGAGAATAGACTTGAACACACTGGTTATATTCACACACTGAACAATGCTAATATGAACAAATCTATACAAATCTAGTGTGGATAACTATTATTACTCGACTAAATATTTGTCTCTGTGTAAATTAAACTGCCAGTAAAAATCACCATCTAAATAAGCTACTAAATTCAATTGACAGTGATCACATATACACAATACTGGAATGAACTGGGCCACTTGTGGCACTTGAGCTGACATTTGATATTGTTTTGGCTGTCATCTGACTTGAATTGAATTCAATTAATTAATTTCAAAGTCACACAGCTATCTAGGAATAATACCTCCAGATTTCCGGAGTTTATGAACCTATTGAAATCCACCAGCATAGCGTTCCAAAAGAAACGCAAGGTGATGTGCATCTCATGAAGGAGATGTGCTTACTTTTCTCTTCAGGTGAAAGTCAAAGCCGACAGGCTCTACAATCCGTTAAAGGGAGAAAACTCACTTCAGGTGATCACAGGGTTGTTCCCCTTGTTCTAACTTGGTCAGCCAGAATTAAATTTATTCTAAATAAAGAATATCAAGATTCCTGTGGATGCAACAATTGATCCTGACATATATGGTACTTGCTGTCATGTATAGCCCAGACAACCCATCAAACATCACATTTTGTGCTGTCTTCGGCGCACAGAATTTTGGACCCAAGAATAGTCTTGCAACTTGGAATATTATAAATAACTTGTTTGTGTACACAAACTGGTGGGGGAATACAGCGTGAGTCATCAGTTGCTACTTGAGATCCCCCATTTGGTTGGTGATCTGACATATAGGCACCCTGTTGTTCATATTTGTAGGACTATATTATCAATCCACTGACTGCATTGATGCTGTGTATCAATAAAGTTCCATATATAGCCCAACAAATTCAGAATTCTAGGGACAGAATCAAATTCCTGTCACAGGCAATTTGGCAACTTGGAAATCGGTGGGGGAGTTTAGAATGAGCAATAACCCCAATAGGTATAACTAGTTGCCAACTGAGATTCACCAAAGGTGAAAGATCTGACATTCTATTTAGCCATAAAAATTCTAGGACATTTTAGCAGTTCCACTGCTAAAACCTAACGACTCCTTTTCAACAGATAGCAGTGGAGTCGGTCAGAGTCAGAGTGCCCCGAATTGGGTCCATGAAATTCATCTTTATGCTTTCAGCATATTTGAATAGTCAATGCCATGCGCTCTACAGTTACTATTATAAACGTAACCCAATATGGATTGTCAATAACAACATTTAAATTAAATAGGTAAATAAAATAAATCGGCTCAGCTGCATGTATGAACTGGGTTGAGATATATAATGGGTACACAAAGAATGTGTTGTAAACTTTAATCTAATATTATTCCTGTGGACGATAACAGTTCAGATCTCATGCTGTAGCCAAACACCGGTCCGAAAATAGCCTATAGTATCTCCCTTTACCAGATCTGGACAATATCCACAAATGCCTTCGATTGTGAAAAATCTTGGAGCCATGACAGCTCCAGCTGGCAACGCTGCACACCAAGCCGAGAACTAGCTGATGAAATCAACCCATTCCAAGCCAATATGGCAAACTTTGGTGGCTTTGTTGTCTATGAATGACACATTTGTTTTCTTCAGGTCAACTCTGTCGAAAATATAGTAGAACAGATCTCGCTTCCTCAATATGATCACTTCAGTGGTGTGTCTCTTCACTCATTTGCCAAAGCCTAAATGTACATGCAAATATAGAGAGGATGAACTCAATCGTGAAACCCAATAATTTACATTGTAATGCCCTATACTGGAGATGTATTAAGTCATTAGATCTCATTTATACCTCTCGTGCATTATCATGGAATGCCGGTGTAGTTTACCTGTTCACATTCATTGGGACTCTGTCTCCTGCCAGCCAGTTCTTTCGCTGCAGAATATTGCGTTAAGTACTGGGGCTCCTTTGCCAGGCAGTTCTTCTGTTGCGGCATATTGAAATAAGTATTGGGGCTCTTGCCAGCCAGTCCTTCTGCTGTTGTATATTGAGATCCCTAATAGTCACCAGATTCATGCAAGAGGAGGAGGTGGGTCCAGTGCGATGAATCTTGACAAGGATCCAATCTCGGTGTTGTACAAGTTAATTAAGAATTGTCACTGATAAACTAAGACAACGCGGAATATAAATTGTTCAAGCAATATTGGAGGTCTGTGTCAAACATCACTCACCCAGAAGCTCATGCTGTGCCTTGATTATCTTCATACATGTCATAGGAATGTTCAGTACAAAAAAAAAAAAAAAAATAGAACGGATCTAGCAATATAGCCCAGGGCTACTGGTTAAAGGTGCCAAGTAGTCACAGATTTGAGCCCATATTGGTCTAAGATAAAGTTTACAGCAACTTCCAAAATGTTGACTTTGAACATATCACTATTACATCTTACGAGGTTTTGCGATATGAAATTGAGAATTTTGTAAGCACACGAAGTGTGCGCAATGAAATTCTGATTTCATAAGCAAAACCGAGTAAGATGTAATAGTCCCACCCACCCAACCCAATGTATATCTGAATTCAGGGTGGCTTACATTTAACTAATCTATAGTTCTGTATATTGTACATGTATATCCTGAATCTTAATACATTTTGGATGTTAAAGTACCGTAATAGCCTAAAGATATCGGAATTGTATTCAAAGTAAGGTTCAACTTGTGAAGTTACAACAGTACTGTTTGAAGTAGAATTCAATCATCCATGCAAGGAAAACGTACTCCAGGTTGTGTTGATTGTGCTGGAAAGGTCTGACGTACCTCCAATGTGTGATAGTTGAGGGAGATAACTCACAGGAGCATTTAAACATGACATGATCAGGGGTTTCAGGGGAGATAACCCCAAGAAAAATTTAACCATCTATATCTTTATATACCAATACACATGTAATTAGCATAACATGACCTTTGGTTTATTCGACGAGCACAATATTATAAATCACAAAATACAATCTTCATGTGTCACATGTAACAGTATGAATAATTTGTTTCTTCTTAGTCACTCTCTTCTCGAACTGTATGGCACTCGGCCATTTTGGAGAAGGGAGACTTGGGAAATTTCCCATTTCCGGTTTACTTTCAATGGCTTGTATATCATACTTTAATGGAGAATATCACTATTACATCTTACTCGGTTTTGCTTATGAAATCAGAATTTCATTGCGCACACTTCGTGTGCTTACAAAATTCTCAATTCCTACCAGTGCGGATCGAGGTTCTAATGTCCTACATTGTCCGAGATTGTGTCGAGTGCCTGGGATCGTGTGTATCCATTTCAGACTACTTTCGGCAACTGCAGGAGGGAATTTCCAGAAATCAATACCACGTGACTTCGTCAGCCAATCCGCTAAAGTCTACCGACGTAACCCCAACGTAACCCGCCATTTTCGAGTCATGTGATGATCTACTTGTTCAAAATTACAGATCTACCACACCTCTTGGATGATACGAAAGTTATTCATACATATATATTTTGTAAGCCCAGGCAATATCTGTTTCCGAGGTATGTATGAAAACCTGTAATTTATCAGAGTTTTCGAGTCTGTTCTTCGCCGGATGAAGGCCGAACAGAATCCGGTAAAACACCGGATATCGCTCCGCGATAATGGAGACACACGATTCGCAAGCCATCTTATGGATGGCGAAGTGTACGCAAATGATACCCTTGGTGACGAGTTTGTTTACATGATCAGCTCCTTGAAAATCAAAGTTTTCCAATGATATCACCTGTGTTAAATTACTGTACACTGCAAAAATTGTTTTGTAATATTCAAGCGATAAAGTTCAGTTTACTAATTTCACGCTGCATAAAAAGTATAGAAAAAGATATGCAGAATCAAGTATTGATTTTGAAAAGCCCAAACTAAATGTTCAGTTAAAATGGGCGGATTTTAGCGCTTACATGTAATTCTTCTGGTCAAAGTGTTTACCCCTCCCATTGTCAGAGCAATCGCGACAATCTGGGCAATGCTGTCCATGTCATCTGACCACACGCATTATTGTACGGTAGGGATGTGTGGCACATTTTCAGGATGTGTGTCTGTTCATATAGGACTAACCCTTTCCAGAAAGTGTCTGATTTACCCCTGATTAACTGTCGCTCTTTGAGGTTAAAGGTACGTAAAGCTGTTTCCGGGAAGATTTTTGATATTTACCGGAAGTTCTCTGCACCAACACGCCCCTAGTGGAACAAGAGAGATGAAACCAAATTGGGCTATCATCCCCCGGGGTGTCCAACAATATCAGGACAGTAAATAGATAATAAGATAAATTGAATATTCTCCCGATTCTGCTTCATCAAATCATCATCTACCTTCCACAATTTGATGCTCAAAATGCAATGACGTCTTGAAGTTCACTCCAACAAAGCAATTTGCCACCATTATGTCACTTGGCCCTATTGAAAGTAGTTTCAACTTGGCTACCAATTGATTCCTACCAGTGCTCTGTGAGTATCTTACATATTGTACAAGACTGTGCCGAATGATTATTGTCAGGGATGTCAAGCACATTGCGCATTCAATTGTCATTTTGCATTAAGGGGACGTAATCTGACGCAACAGTATTTGTACATTTGGATTACCCCCAAGTCATTCAAAACAAAAACTGACCAAGTTTGACCAGACGTGCAAGTTTCAGAATTACAATCTTCTGCATTTCAAAATAAATCAGCCAAACCTTCTGGAATATATTTGCTAGGACAGGTAGTAGATGTAACATGTCTTTGTCTATGTTTTGCAACTATGCGTACGTATACTTAGGTACCGTTCCCAATTATTGTTCGCGAATGAATCATTTATTTCGTCAAATTTTCTCGAAGTCGCGATTTTCCAAGGCGCGAGGAAATGTTTTTTTTTCTTCAAAATAAACGATTCATTCGCGATCGCTGTTCGAATGGTTTTTTTTTCTGTTGGCAATCGTTTTTCAATCGAGAAAATTCTCGCGAATAAAAAGCGACATCGCGATTCAATCGCTTTTTAATCGAGAAAATATAAACGATTGAAAAAAAACGATTGAGGATTATAGCCGAAAGTAGTACGCCATTGGTTCAGCCTGACTGACCCGCATACACGTTCGAGTTTCTAACACTTCAGTCAGACTATATAAAGTTCGATCATTTTTCTTCTTCCTTTTCCATTCTTTGCCTAGTGTAAAACTATAGCGTGTTTCTGTACAGTTGGCAGTTATATGGATACGATGGGGATATTGAAAGAAATTTTAGAAAAATATCTATATATATACATAGGAATAATGGTTATGCATATAATTATAACTTCATATTTACATATATTTTGTACGGGACACAAGCCCGGATATGGTCAGATTGGGTCATTTGCACTTGCAATTTCTTCTATTATTTTGGGTATTTCTGTGTTTTAAGGCTGGTATTATTCCAGATTTCTTGTGTAGTATTTTTCGTGAACGTTTTTGGCATCTGTGCGGGCTGAAATTTTGAGTTGATTCGTCAGATTTTCGCTGTACGCGTGGTTTTTTGTCCTACGATCACCATTTTCCTTGTGTAGATAGATGGCGCTGTATTGAATATAACATTGTCATACGGGGCTTTTGAGTCTTCGAAAGCACTTAATTATTAATATATAGCGCAGGCTATTTGTAAAAATTTTCACAACTGGTTAATCCAGTAAGAGATGAAATTATATAATATTCAGTTGGTTTTTGGCTTGAGCTTCCCTATGGAATCATTCATAGTTCATTTATCAAAATATAAAATTAAAATAAAAAGTATTGTACATATGCGAATCCAACCGTTATATGCGATTCAATCACCATTGTGATATGTATTTGATATAAATATGAAATCACTGCCGCGAATATTCTTATAATAAATAAAATTAACTTGATGGTGATTTTTTGAACTTATTCACATCTCAATAGTTTAAAAACTGTACCAAAACATGAATGGATACCCTTTCATAATGTATGTTTTACTATAACAAAACAATATAACATATTTAATTACACTATTTTTCACCTTAATTAACCTAGAAATTCTCGGCTGGAGGGCTAAGCTGTTCTGGGTTATCGCCATGCGCCCATTCACACCTCTATCAAGCCTGTGCCGTAATCATTCTGATAATGCAATCAACGACGAACTCAAATCCACTTATGACCTGTACCCGGTATTTACAAAACAAGATATTGTGACTATCATCCTGTATTGTTTATACCAAGTTGCATGAATATATGAGGAAATTATCGAAAGTATGAAGGGAATGACTGAACATTAATACATTGTCGACTCACACGATTATTGAATAAACATGTAATTTTGTCATTTACGCTTCGCCAGAGTAAATCTGAGCGCGAACGTCACAGGAAGCATGGTACAGGTATATGTATAGATATTTCCAGCATACGCCCTACTTCGGCTTGTAGGAGACTATAGATCGTGAGTCATATATATTATTCGGTTATCTTACGCATTTATACAGTATAGTATAGTAATATAGGTTTTTCCATCGACAAATCCGCAATCAACATTACATGTAGTTCCCAGTTCGCGGATAGAGCGGCGTACGACGGCAACACGGCCTATGTGTCAAATATCACTCCGCCTCACGATTCTCTCGCGCCTTGAAAAAACCCGATTCTCTCGCGATTGAAGATTCGCGATCAAGAACGGATCGCGCATGGGTAAGCGATTCAAAAACGATATCGCGAGAGAATGGTTTTTTCCAGAAAAGATTCAATCGTTTTTTCTCTTCTTTTTTTCTCGATATCCTCGCGACTGATTCGCGAATGATCGTTTTTCAATCGAGAAAGTTGAAGAAAAATCGCGACTGAAGAAAAAAACGATTAATGGAAACGATCCCTTATACAATGCAAGTGTGGCATTTTCCCAGAAGATTACATTTCTCTATTTGAAAGCGGAATAAGGCATTCCTGCCAAATATTGTATGTTCAGGGAAATGATTATATGAGTATGTGGTGTTCACACAGATTTCCATTCAACTCCGATAACTAACCTACCCAATATAAAGGACTACTTATGTTTAGCTGGGTAAATGGTCCCACTGAACAGGTGTGGTAGAAGTGCCAAAAGTAAAATATTGAATATATACAAGAAATTGTTTATTCGGCAAGAAGTACAATATTATATTGTATACTCGGATAAGTTTCAAGGCACGGAGTCTCATCATTCTAGAATAACACGGCCGTGAAGTAGTGCATTCGTGCAAAATCGCCAATTTTGAGGCCATATTTCTTTCTATAAACATATGAAGATAAACGATAGCCAGAACCAGCTTGATACAGCATACTCTCTGTTCCAATACAAAGTCGTAGGCCTAATCTGGTTCTGTTTATCATTTATCTTCATATGTTTACAGAGTTGTTTTCACCTCGGAATCAACTATTTTGCACGAATGCACTACTTCACAACCCTGTTACTCGAGAATCATGAAACTCGGTGCATGCCTTGAAATTTTTATAAGTATACGATATAATATTGTACTTGCCATGCCATTTGAAAAATTTCTTGTAGTGGAAGTATTTTATTTTGGTACTTCTGTATTGCACCTGACTTGGGGCCATTTACCCATCTAAAGATAAAAGGTACTTTTCCTGTGACATTTAATTCACTTCTTTGGTAATTGCCATTCTTTGTTTTTTTTACAGGGTTCATTCTGCTATGTATCCTATTACTTGGTCTATTCATGTTGCTGGATATACCAGTGGATCTTCGGGATATTATTGGTATCTTACCCTCTTCAGACCAACCACCTCGTTTGTGTATATTCATGGAAGGACGACTGGGAAATGTCATCTTCAAATTTGCTTCAATGTATGGAATAGCAAATTCCAAAGGGATGGTTCCATTTTTAACGAAGGACAATCGCCTCTTCGATATGTTTGAATTAAATGGTGTTATATCGGTGAATGACAGGTTCTGCAATTGGTTCAAAACCCACAAAGAAATTCGGGGCATGGCATTCGACGAAGGGTCTGTTCATTTTTCAAATGCAAGCGACGTAGCATTGGTGGGCTATTTTCAGTCCATTAGATATTTTAAAGACAGTGAAAGTGAACTGAGAGAACTATTGAAAGTCAAACCAGAAATACTTGAAGTAGTCACCCAGCATTTACGACAAGCCATGGAAAACCAACTTGGAGAGATTCCTACATCCGATGTTACATTTATAGGAGTTCATGTGCGGCGAGGTGATTTTGTACATCTTAATGTCAGGATTTCAGCCGGAAACATAGTTGCTTCCAAAGAATACTTGGAGCATGCCATGCAGTTCTACCGTTCCAAGTATAAGCATGTCGTGTTCGTGGTGTGCTCCGACGGCATCCGCTGGTGCAAAGCATCGCTCCCTCACGGTAATACTGTATTTATTGAAGGTCAGTCCCCAGAACTGGACATGGCCACTCTGTCTCTGTGTAATCATACCATAATGACAGTTGGCTCATTCGGTTGGTGGTCATCTTGGTTAGCCAATGGAACAACAGTTTATTATAAGCATCAGTTCAGAAATGGGAGCAGGTTATCAACAGAATTCAGTATGACAGATTTTTTCCCCCATGAATGGATTGCAATGGATTGATATCCAGGTTGGGGCTACTCCCTTAGTTTGGAGATAAAAAAGGTCAACTTTATTGAATAATTTCTAATACACGTAACTTTAAAACAGTTTTTTCCAAGTAGATACTTTGATGTATTGTTGTAAAGATTTATCCTAACACATTTTTGCCAGTTGTATGATCCATAATTTGTCTTTTAACAACAATTAGAAAAATACAAATTCAGCGCATGAAGTAGATTGGCAACAATTTATTTTAAGCACTGAACCTATGAAAAATATGAGTTTATGTACTTTAGAAGAAGTCTGCTACTTTTTTTGTGTTTTTGAAGATCAAGAAGAAATGACCTTCTGTATCTTCAAGCTGGAGAGTATAGCTTCTTATGGCACGTTCTTGTGGGTTTCTTTGTGGGTTTTGAACCAACAGACAAATTGTGTGTTTTTTCTGTTAAAATAGCTAACACTAATGATAGATCATATCGATTTGATGTAATTTGTCAACTCACGGAAAGATCCAGATACAGAATTTCAATGTTCTAGAATTGACCATTGACTTTGTTACTGAACATTTACAGGCTCTAAACTGTTCTAAAAGTGTGGGCTTGGATGGACTTCCATCACATATACTCAAGTTATCCGCGATCGTGATTGGCTCATCCTCAATACAATTGATGCATCATTCACAGGTGCTTTCTCAAGTCCAGGGCGTGTAGGTAAGGTGATGCCACTGCACAAAAAGGGACCAATCCATGAACCTACCAACTTCAGGCCAATAAGTTTATTACCAGCGTTTTCCAAGATAATCAAGAAACATATTCACAATCACTTCATGTAAAAGAGCTTCTTGAAATTAGGACCTGAGTTCCCATCAATGAGAATGGCATATGCCGGTTATCCAAATGGGATACACCGTACCCAGTTTAGTGTTCTGATCTGGATGGATTAGAGTTCCACTTGCATGGTATGACATAAGCCATCCTTTGTCTGCCGAGTTCTAGAATGTATGCCATGGAGTTTCTAGGACTTCCAACACGGCGCACCATTCCTCTTTGTTTGGAATGCCTTATGCCAGTTCCATAGTATGCCCCAATTTCAAGAATCTCCCTAATACCTCGAATGTCTCTCTCTTAAATCTGAGAAACAATCAGGTTTTAAACACTTTCTTCTACACTGTTCTTTCTTTTGTATACATCAATGACATGAATTTATAGCAATCTGATTGTAATAAGTTTGCTGATGATTCCACCATTTCCACTGTTGGTAAAACATTATATCAGGTGGAAACCCAATCAGAAGGTGATCTTGGGCTAATGTTACAGTCGTGCGACCATAACAAAATGTTTTATAGTTTGGAAAAACAAAAACTATGCATGTCACGAATGCCCAGAATCGATCAAAACTTACTAGAAATGCCTTACAAATCTCTAAAGACAACAATGTTATCAACCATGTAACACGGGACATAGTATTAAATAGTCACGATTCATTGTAAATTTAAACTTGTCAGAATTTGTGACAGTATTAGAAAAAAAAAAAAATAATAGCTCTACTCTACTGATTGAACAGACTGAAAACTATCTTACCCTGTTCTGCCAGAAAACAATTTGAGACTTCTTCTCGGTGCTGATTTTAACACTTCTTCCAAAGTTTTATATAAAAAGACTGGACTGGTTCTCTATTGATGTTAGGTGCAAGTATAACTTTGCAATTTTAATGTAAAAATGTCTTAATAACTTGTGTCCCGAATATCTCCAGAATGTTTTTACCCCTGTCACCTCTCGCAGGCTTGTTTGGTGTTCTCCGTGTTCCCTTTTCAAGTGTTCATTAATAGTGTTGGTGTCAATATTAAAACTCTTGGTACCAATACTTCTAATGCGATACGATACGATACGAATTTTATTACGATCAAAGTAAACGTACATTGATCAAGGGGAAGTAACTCCCAACATAAACAAAAACACTGATTTCAGCAATTAGAAACACATACACTGATAGGATGGACAATTCCAATAAAACCCAGTGACGTATACATACAGTACAAATTATGTTTGCGAGTGTGAAAAGCTATAGCATAAAACAATGATTTTATGCTGAGGTACGATATTTATTTATATGAAATCACACCATACCACAAACTGTCTACAAAACTAACACTTACCATGGTGCAATTACAAGTATGAACTAATTTCTGGCATTTTGGTTCTTAACATTAGCATTTCATTAATGAACTTTCCGATTGTGGGTGTTATATTGGCCTCACTGTTGAGAATAAAGAGAAGTTTTTCATTGTTTGTCATGTTTGCAAAGTGGGTGTCATGAGTTTGTATAATTTCATAGAATATTTTTCGCTTGGGTTCTAGAGATGGACACATACAAAGAAAATGTAACTCATCTTCCACAGAATTTGAGTTACATAGTCTGCATATTCTGTTAATTCTATCTGTTTTTGTAGTTCTGCCCTTTTCTATTGCTAAATTATGTGCGCATATTCTTAGTTTTGTAATGGCCTGTCTGTAATTTTGGTTTGTAACTCTGTCAAGGTATAAAGCTTGTCCCTGTATTGTTGGTATCTGTTTGTAGCATGACAGTTTTACTGTTTGTTGGATTTTTTGAATAGAGTAGTTGTTGTAAGAAGTTGACATTTGCTCTTTACATTGCTCGATTGTTGGACAGTTTTTAAGATCAAAGTGTTTATAAAGGGTTGGAATATAGCTGTACCATGAAAGTTTGTTGCTTTGGTGCAATTGCTTACTACATAAGTAAGCATCATTGAGCAAATAGTTATCTATAGTTTTCTCCAGTGTTTCATTGTATTTTAACATAGCAGTGTTTATATCTATTGTAAGTGACTGGCGACCAAGTTCACGTTTGCATGCAACATTGGTACTGTGTTTATTTACTCTGAGGTTGAGTTTACAAAATTTTGTATGAAGTTTTTCAAAGGGTTCATTTTCATTTAAATCAAAGTAGTGCTGATTTGCATGCTTTAATTTACTAATGTATTCTGTTCCCCAGATTTCACAATTATATAGCAAAATAGGTTTTATAAGTGTATTAAAAAGTTTTGTATATATTGCTGGTGGGGGATTGTTACCATTAAATGACTTATGTATTTTGAATAGTGCTTTTAATGCCTTTTTATATAACTCGTCTCGTGTTGGTGTGAAGTTACCTTGAGAGTTGACTGTGCATCCAAGATAGGTATATTGTTGTGTTATTTCTAGGTTATTATTGCCAAATATAAAAGTTGGGTGACTAGTGTTTCTGCCTCTTTTAATTATCATGACTTGTGACTTATTTGTGTTTATAGTTAAATGCCAAATTTTACAAAAGTTTTCCAAATGGTCCAGGCATGATTGTAATCCTTCTTTTGATTCTGAAATTAAAACTAGATCGTCTGCCCATAGTAAATGCGAGAGTTTTAATGTTTCGAGAGTAGCAGGTCGACAGGTTTGTTCAGGAAACGATAGATCGTTTAGGAATATATTAAAGATTGTGGAACTCAAGTTGTCTCCTTGCTTTACCCCAATATCAGATTTAAAGAATTCTGTACGAGATCCATTAATTTTTACACTAGTGAGACTTGTTGTGTACGTTGCTTTTATTATCCTGTAGAATTTGCCATTTATTCCTTCCCGTAGAAGTTTAGCAAGTATGCCAGAATGCCATACCTTGTCAAATGCTTTTTGCAGGTCTATGAAGCATAAGTATAGACTTTGTTTATTACTTGTATATTTTTGAATAAGCGTTTTTAGAATGAAGTGGTTATCAGAGGTTCTTCTATTTTTTCGAAATCCTGATTGGTTTGATTCTAGAAATTGGTTTAGTCTGATATTTAGAATGGACGAGAAAAGTTTTCCTAGGCAGCTGAGAATACTTATCCCCCTGTAATTATCAGGGTTATTCATTGGACCTTTCTTGTGGATAGGAGTTATACAAGCTTGTGACCACTGGGTTGGTAGAATTCCAGAGTCTAGGATTTTGTTAAACAGTTTATT
>JAVTVY010044514.1:0-22184 GCA_036873755.1 Hanleya hanleyi | reverse complement strand
ATTAACTCACGAAACTCACTTTTATACCGATAAAAACCGGTATAAATGGGTCTGTGTAGATTTGGCCCGCAAATTGGCCGCAATATCCATCGCAGCCAAGGAGAAACTGACTGTAAACTATGTTTAAGTCCCTTAACGCTTCGCTGAAGCCGGGTTTGTGCACATCTACACCATCGCACTACGTCCATTGAAAACGTGTGACCCAGTTGTGACTCATGTAGGTGATTGCGCGCGAAATTTGATCGACGATGGACCATGTCTTTAGTTGGATTATAGCTACGATAGGATTCTTAAAAATACTGGTCCCTAGCCGGTTGATATTTTACATCCAAACTGAACGTGCCCAAACATTATTTCATAATGTTAATGTACCATGTTCCATCTGTGCAATGAATTAAGATCTGTGTATGTTCTCTCTCTCTCACTGTAACGCACCGAGACCAACTGTTTTATACAAGTAATGATCCTAAAATGTATGTTGGATGCACACTCACGACTCGCTAGTGAATACCACGTGCTGACAAATACACGTCAACTGGCTAAATACTTTGCTTCTATATCGAATATATATATATCTCGATGGTTTGGGTCTCTTAATCTATCATAGGGAAGGCGCAGCTAACCTTGTACGTTCCCCGAAAGTGAGTCTAACTCGCGCATTTGAGCTGTATTGTGACCTATCAAGAGATGGACTCCCCCACGAGTCAAAGGTCATGATGTGGAGGAAAAACATCTCACATATTAGAGAGATAGGACAAAGTTATTTAATAGACCAGATATACTACGTTCATCTCCTCTGTCAACTTATTGCTCCCAGCACATCATTAGCTACCATGTCTGTATTCAACCCAACGCCAACTTGTGATGATGGCTTCATGCTTTCTCAACACCAACAGTCTTTATCAACTACAATGCACACAAAGCACCTATTATTATACAGGCCTTTCTCCATCCAAAATGTCAACTCGTCTCATGTTCCCCTATGCTCCACCTTCTTAGCTGCCATGCCTTTATACCAGCTTGAAATCAAATACCGTTATTTATGCTCGAGATAGACTAGGTCAGAGAATGAGCTCAGTTTGCTGGGAAAGACAAACACAATCAGGGGTTATTTTAGACACTTTTCCTTTATATAACTCAATTTCAAAAAGATGAAAAACTCAATTTTTCGCAAAATAAACAACAAAACTCAATTTTTCGGGTTTTTCATCGCATGCAGTCTGGAAACTCAATTTTTTTTATCTTTTTAGTAGGACACTTACAATAAATAAATTCGCGACAATTTTTCATCGTGAATGAACATGTCAGTAATGTTATGAAGCTCATCAAGCAAAGTTGCGTGTCATACATAGCTGCATACAAGTTTGTTTGCTATCCAACTGTGATTGGCCGATTATATTTTGGCTAAAGATGATAAGTAGAAATACTTCCCTCAGAGATAGCTTCATTTAATTAAAAAATGAGCACGAATAAAACAAGAGAGTTTTAAAATCCAAGTTATCTCGGGAAGTTCTATTTGGTCGATTATTTTGGGGGTGGGGGAGAGTACTTTAGCTCTGGATTGTGATAGGCCAAAAGTGAAAATATTTTCCCTGCAAATAGCTTACTTTAGTTTAAAAAATCTATACTTATACTTATAGTCAAGAAATAAAAATTGTCCCTTGTCCATTTCCATGAGCTAACCAATCCTTGACAAAGTTGGTGGTTGAGTATTGTAAGTGTCTGGGTATTTGTAAGTGACAGGAAAGAAATGAAGAAATAAATGGCAATAAAAATGTTAATAAGAGACGTAAAAAATAAAACAATGGTGGTTGTGAAGTTTTGTGGATTTCACAAAAAAAAATCCAATGCTGCTTGGTAAACGCAGATAAATGGCCAAAAATTGCAAATTAAACTCAATATGCACCCTATTTTGTAGTATGTGGTGTGGGACTTGTTTACAAAACATACTGGGGTTTCAGAAATTTCCATCGGGCAGAAACAAAATTATTCATAAAAACGTATATTTTGTATGTTAAAACATTTGCCCCCGCATGTAGATCCCCAGTTGCGCAGGAGAGAGTGTGGATCTTTTGTTTTTACACCAATCTGCATTGCTCACTTTGTGTATTTATTCCCAAATGGTACATCAGCTGTATTTTGGAGAATGTCTGTTTTGTTCGTTTCTTGTTTCTGGGGAAACGTCTTTCAACGTCACACGCATCCAAGTGAAATGTTGACTGAGAGAGAAAATGCTTGCCCGTTGTCTTGGTTCCGAACTTAACCGAAAAAACCCGGAGATTGACGGACAGCGTGTCTCGGAGACCAGACTCATAAGCCACAGCAGTATTTCAATTCAATTCAATTCTTTATTGCATACACCCAAACAAGGCAGTGCAAAGATATAACATATATATATAACATATAAATAATAGACAGATTCAGTTGGATATGTACAATGTGTTATGTTCGTAACTGCATGCAATGATAAACATAACCACAGACAGTTCCGCATAAAGACGGAAAATTATTTGTCATTATTGTATGGTATTTTTCATCAGATAACATAGTTTCAAAATGTGGAAAATTTCTTTTGATATCGGTAAAAAGCTTTTGACGCAATTCGGCATAGTGTGGGCAATGCAAGAGGAAATGGATTTCATTTTCAACAGCTCCTGTAGAACAATGAGTACAAATTCTTTGTTCATGGGGTATTTTTGGCTTGCAATGTCTACCGGTCTGGACACGCAGCTTATGGTTACTTAGTCTTAAGCGACAGAAGCTTTCCCTATATTTCTTGTTAGTAGTATGAATTAAATAAGGTTCTATGGCATATTTGGTTTTTACTTGGAGATAGCTTTTTAACTTACTGGAGGATTTATTTTCTTCGCTGGTGACAAACAAACTAATCAAATGAGCTGTTACTTTGGCTTTGACGCTTTCAATAACAATATTTCTACTCTGATTGACTTCAATGAGATGCCAGACATTGATTTCTGATGTTAAGGATTGAACTTTCATGAACCAGTTTGGCTTGTTTTCCAAGATAAGTGCCTTACTGGATTCAAAAGCATGAAACAATAAACGAGTTTTTGGTATATTTTTCAACCGATATGTAAAATTAATAAGATTCAGCATGATATCATAAATAAGGGGATGGCTGCCCAGTTCAGCACGTACAGCCCAGTTAGATGCATAGTTACCTGCACCTAAAACATACTTGCAAAACTTTATATGTACTGATTCAACATGTAATTTATCACAGTTGCTAATACAGGAGAGGTCAGCCCCCCAGATTTCACTACCATACAGTAAGATCGGTTTCACAACAGTATTGAATAGTTTCATGCAAGTAGTTACACTTGGATCGTGTTTGAAAACAGATTGATATATACTATGCACAGCCTTCATTCCCTTGCTCATCAAATCTGCCCCTGTCATTTATAATCACTCCTAAATATTTGTAGCTGCGACAGCAGTGGTTCCCGAGTGGACTAAAAAGGGGGGACGTAACTTTGAAATATCAAAATGGCGGACTAGTTCGATCGTCGAAAACGTCGCCAACAATTTGCTTTGAAATGAGAAACGTTCAGGACAATGTCTTTATCGGACTTATACGACTGAAATGAGAACAGTTGACCAGACGTCCTTATCGGAGCTATACGATTGAATAATAAAGGTACACAAGTTATCTGTCTGCACATCAATTACAAATCCTGTGTGCTTATCTCGACTCGAGTGGCGTGGCTGGTCACAGGTTTTTTTTTCTTTCTCGCGGGGGTTTTGGGGGAGGGGGACGGGATAACAGACGACGAAACTCAGTTTAGATTTCTCAGAAACTCAATTTATTTCGTAGAAACTCAATTTTTCGCGCGCCTTCGGCGCGTAAATTCTCAAAATTTTAGAAAACTCAATTTTCGGCAATAAAACTCAATTTACAAAAACTCAATTTGTAATTGTTTTTCATCGTGGTTACCACGATGAAAAAAGTGTCTAGAAAAACCCCTGACAATATCCAGAAAATCTGGTTAGGTCATTTATTCAAATGACAATGGTTATAACCATTAATTCAAATGACAAATCATTAATTAAAATGACAAATGATAAAATAGCAGGGGCATGGAGAACACATATGAATTATGTGAATTATGTGTTACCAAATGCAGTGATAGAAATTAGCAAATAATGTAAATGTTGTTATACCAGCAAAGGTGGGGAGCATAAAGGGCTTCCTTTTACAAAATGTCACAAGACAGAGAATTGAGGGAGGGTAGGGAGGGTTTTTCTGTAGCAAACTGGAGAAACCAAATCCATCACTGACATTTTCCAGAAACAAATTTCAGGTAGCCGAGGAAACACCGACCTCGTGTTACAATGTTGGAGAGTCTAATATAAGGGCGATAACTCACAATCAACATTTACAATAAAACTATAATCACGTTAACACTGGAAAGCGACCTTGTTGATCCTCACATAAACTTAATTATGGTAACCCTAATTTCCTTTTATGCTCGAGATAGACTAGGTCAGAGAATGAGCTCAGTTTGCTGGGAAAGACAAACACAATACCCAGAAAATCTGGTTAGGTCATTTATTCAAATGACAATGGTTATAATCATTAATTCAAATGACAAATCATTAATTAAAATGACAAATGATAAACTAGCAGGGGCATGGAGAACACATATGAATTATGTGTTACCAAATGCAGTGATAGAACATGCCCCCAATTAGCAAATAATGTAAATGTTGTTATACCAGCAAAGGTGGGGAGCATAAAGGGCCACAGATAACAGTGGAGTAAAAGATGGAACTGTTATCACCCCACCCGAAGTCTCTGACCTAGCCCTTACAGTATGTAACACAAAACAGTAGGATGAGGAGTAGATATCACTGGCCTAGTTGGTTTGATAACCTGAGAATGGCAGCAACTGGCTAGCACTAACTGAAGTAATGACTTTGACTACAATGTTTGCATCTTCATGAGCAGATCAATGGTAATATAGCAGCCAACTATATCAAGATTGTGCAAGTGCATGAAATAATACAATCAGGTACATGTAGTTTACTTGCACAGGGCATATAGCAAGACAGGTTGACTCAAACAAATATTAATGGAACTCATTCCCCAAATTAGCATGTAAATCAATAAAACATAGCATGAAAAAAACATGGGAAATCTATCACTATGCGTCCATGGATGGTGGAATATTACCTTACCAATTATAAGAAACAGAGCATAGTACCTGTGACAAATCTTTAGACTGAAAATGATAGAAATATACATAAGTGTGCCTGAAGGTAGGGGCACAGAAATCCACATCAGCCAAGTACTGGAAGAACAAATACCATCCAGGGCAACACGAAATACCCGTCACATAGTGAAGAACCATATTAATACAATAAATACATAGCACGAGAAAGGTTCATGGGCCTGATTCCAATTAAAGGAAACAACTGGCACTGGAAGAGTCACGGTTACCCTCCTAAAAATGAGTAATATCCTTCACTTCTCAGACATTCCCCCACAAAACATTGAACTGCCAGCCAGTTAAATTGTATGGCAGATAAAAACATGAAGATCCTCAGGGTTGCCCATTGTCCAAGGGAAGGTTAGGATTAAGCCTCGCTTTCTCAAGAATAATCTTTGAAATAAAGTTGACAAAATGGAGTCAATATGATTGTTGTATAATCTAAGACAGGAATTCACACATACCAATTACGACCATACACTAAATATATACACAAAGTAAGTTCAGGTCAAGTCGCTATGATATAGCTGGATTTCTGACAAGCTCAATGTTTATCTATACTGAAATGTGAGCAGTCAATGCTGACCTCATGAGAAGTAGAATGTATTATGACCATGATCACACACTAAATATATATACACCAAGTGAATTCAGTTCAAGTCACTATGA
Source organism: Hanleya hanleyi (assembly GCA_036873755.1). Lineage (NCBI taxonomy): Eukaryota > Metazoa > Mollusca > Polyplacophora > Lepidopleurida > Hanleyidae > Hanleya > Hanleya hanleyi. Next base: position 16,284 of record JAVTVY010044514.1, on the reverse strand, counting down.
TATAGCTGAATTTCTGACAAGCTTAATATTTATCTATACTGAAATGTGAGCAGTCAATGCTGACCTCATGAGAAGTAGAATGTATTATGACCATGATCACACACAAAGTATATACACCAAGTGAATTCAGTTCAAGTCACTATGATATGGCTGGATTTCTGACAAGCTTTGTATGTTCATGTATACTGAATTGATGAGCAGTCAATGCTGACCTCGTAAGAAGTAGAATGTATTATGACCATGATCGCACACTAAATATAAACAAGTAAATTCAGTTCAAGCCAGTATGATATAGCTGGATTGTATGTTCATGTATACTGAATTGTGAGCAGTCCATGCTGACCTCATGAGAAGCAGAATGTATTATGACCATGATCGCACACTAAATACAAACAAGTAAATTCAGTTCAAGTCACTGTGATACAGCTGGATTTCAGGGGTACACGTAGCTGGTGATGCACAGTGTATCTGAGTGATGATAGATAGAGCATACAAAATCGTCGCTGAATTCTGGTTCGTAAAAATCCATGTTAACGTTGGTAATATGTATACCACTTGGTAGAACAGGTAAATCAACAAGAGCAGCAGGACTCTAGCTTGATGGATTATTCTGGAGTTGATGAAGAAGGAATGATGGATATTCCAGTCGATGATAGGTCTCCATCTCATGAATATACAATGGAGCAGAGGGTCCAAAACCGGATAGGAGTGACTGGACAGCGGAATGGGATAAAAAATCACCTGGGCTTCCCAACATTCAAGATTGTCAGCAGACACAACAGGATCTGTAATTATAGAGATATAACGCAGTATCCACATTCTGGGCATGCGATTCAATTTCTGATTGCTGAATACAGGATTGAACAGTAAAGTCTAAATGGTAACTAGACAATTGTAGATACAGAGCACTTGAGAAACAATCTATATTTTCAGGCCCTGGACCTTCTGTATTCAAAACAGCTATGAATGAGTGTCACTACTCTTGAGTGTAGCAAGTGGGACAACCTCCCGTATATACAACCACAAGTGGCACTACTGTGAGTGTGACAAATTAGGGTCAACCTAAAAGCAGCAAATTGTGTCAACACTGTGACAAATTGGGTCTTCCTCATATAAACTTGATAATACTGTGAAAAATCAGATCATAATAGGCCACCCACAATATTTTCTAGGGTTGCCTGTTCACATGTGTGAAAAGTTTACATAAGAAAGTTTTAGATTCAATAGCATAGGATAGGATTACACAAAACAGTCTTTAAACATGAAATCACAACAATAGGGTCAACTGCCCAAGTGTCCTATTGATTCATACAGTGCAATGGCAAAAGGGGTCAACCTCCCCTGTAATAAATAGTGACACAAGGGGTCAACCTCCCCTGCAATTACACTGTGGTCAACCTCCCCAGGAATCACAGTCACTAAATCATACCATGTACAAATGGGGTCAACCTCCCCAGCAATTAAACTAGCTGTGTACAATGTACATTAGCAAATGGGTCAACCTCCCCTGTAATTGCAATCAATAAAATTATGCCATGCCAGTAATACCCCTGAAATTTTAGGTGCTTCAGTTTAAAAGTGTGCAAATTCTCACAAAAATTCATCTAAGTTGAATTTAGCAATTTTTTAACAAATTCACAGCCACTCAGGATGATTTTGAAAATAGTCTCTTAGATATTTTAAGAATGAAGATTTACAGCTCACAAAGCACTGAATTGGCCATGTATAAGTAAGTGCATGACAATTCATAAATATAAATAGTGAACAAAGGCTAATGGGCAACCTACCGTGGAATAGAAATCATGTATGATATTAACTGCTTCCATTTTCTCTTTCAAAAACATTGCAGTGATTAATTTTATTAAAATAAAAAATTCATGGAAAGTAAATTCCCAAAATTATGACAAATGTCTTAGGGTGTGTGGCCAATCGCTCAACTGATATATCTGCCCAATCAATCAATGTTAATAAGCGGTACTATGATGAATATGGTATTACCCAGCCACTAAGTGTGACAAATAGACCGATATATACTCAAGTGCATGCTTGAATTGTAATGTTGCATGCTTGTAGTGCACCGCAGCACTGTGAGTATAGTTCAATGACTACCCATGCTCACCATTGGAATTTATCAACAATTGATAGTCCATCAAGGTGCAGCTTAAAATGAATGTCTCCATAAGCATACTAATAGTACACACTCTGACACGAGATCAAAATTTGAAGTATGAAAAGGAGAAGAGTGTATAAATTCTATCAAACACTGTTTGATCCTAAGAAAGCATCAATAGTAATTATAGTACGGTGAACTGTACAATTATAGGACACTATGAAAATTCAAATGTTTACAAATACCCAATTTCTTATTACTGAATTTCATTATTAACCAAAATATGGAAATAATTTCAGACTAATGTGATCACATTGTGATTCACAAGTATGGGCTGATAATCAGTGATAACCGTATAAGGGCTAGCATCCAAGCTAATAACATTGATAGGAACCGGACATGAGGCAAACTAATACTTCTCATGTCGGAACTGAACATGACTAAGCTAACACTTCTCATGTAGGAAAAGAATATGAGGTAAGCTAACACTTCTCATATGGAAATGGATCACGAGGCAAACTAAATACTTCTCATGTAGGAACTGGACATGAGGAAAACTAATACTTCTCATGTAGGAACTGAACATGAGATAAGCTAACACATCTCATGTGGGAAAAGAATATGAGGTAAGCTAACACTTCTCATATGGAAATGGATCACGAGGCAAACTAAATACTTCTCCTGTAGGAACTGGGCATGGGGAAAACTAATACTTCGCATGTAGGAACTGAACATGAGGTAAGCTAACACATCTCATGTAGGAAAAGAATATGAGGTAAGCTAACACTTCTCATATGGACATGGATGATGAGGAAAACTAATACTTCTCATGTAGGAACTGGGCATGGGGAAAAACTAATACTTCGCATGTAGGAACTGAACATGAGGGAAGCTAACACTTCTCATGTAGGAAAGGAATATGAGGTAAACTAACACTTCTCATATGGAAATGGATCATGAGGCAAACTAAATACTTCTCATGTAGAAAGGGGTCATGAGGCAAACTAATACTCCTCACGTAGGAACCGGACATGAGTCAAACTAAGAGTTCTCATGTCGGAACTGAACATGGGGTAAGCTAACACTTCTCATGTAGAAAAAGAATATGAGATAAGAAACACTTCTCATGTAGAAATATAAACTGCGACACAGTAACGAGTGAGTTGAATTCGCACACAACCATGATAAATGTGGACCCTATTTGATTTTGAACCAGCCGACGATCTCACCCAGCTTACTGATGACATGCAGGGGACATCACACGGTTCATCCAACAACGCATACCAGCATATCTTGCAAAGAATGTCCACTAGTGTAGTCATTACACACTATTAACACCAGACGGGTCCTTGTTGCATGGATCCAAACGGCCAACAGATCATCAGTGGTTGACATGAGTCAGGGGCCAGATTTCGACTGTTCAACGGCACCACGTTCGGCGCGACCTCGTGACCCAGATTGTCCGTATCTGTGGGACTGGAAAAACTTAAACGTGACGTTCCCTACATTTCTGTAGCAAACTGGAGAAACCAAATCCATCACTGACATTTTCCAGAAACAAATTCCAGGTAGCCGAGGAAACACCGACCTCGTGTTACAATGTTTGAGAGTCTAATATAAGGGCGATAACTCACAATCAACATTTACAATAAAACTATAATCACGTTAACACTGGAAAGCGACCTTGTTGATCCTCACATAAACTTAATTATGGTAACCCTAATTTCCTTTTCCCCTCGACCCAGCGTGCCCATTCCTCAGTCCCAATGCAACATTACTTTTATTGTTACTTTTATTGCTATTACACCCCGGTTTCGCGTCTGTATCCGCCCCAAGGATTTTAGTTACACAGATGAGAATTCATTGACGGACAGCGAGTGTATTGTTTCCAGGATATCTCATAATTTCTGTTGATTATTCAGGATGTGCATCCTTACATCTCAACGGGAATTGGAGAAACCAAGTTTGGGATTGAAGTCGATCAAATCCAGAGTTTCCTCGAACAATTGAAATGCCATCCAAACATTCACCTTGTGGGACTGCATTGTCATCTGGGATCAACCATCGACAGCACAAGGGTGTTCAGGTACTTCACAGCATCTTTGAACTCGGGCTCAACAATTTATTATGCCAACCACAAGAATGGGAAACATGTCTGATCCGAAGATTCATCTTCTTTTCTTTTTGCAGTAAGGATGCCTTGAAGCTCCCTTGTCCGAATTAGTATTGTTGGATTTAGAACTCGACGTTTTAAAAGTTTCTTATCCGTATAGCCTATAGACCCTTCTTGTGTGTGGTGCTTTAATAGTCACATATTTGCCGCACATGATTTACGAGTACATTGCAAGTATATGGGGAAGTGAACTCCTGTACAAAATTCATGATTCGGGATCGAAACAAAAAAAATATGGCTATTTACTTTCATCTGTAGTTTCAATATCCGCACTTTTTTGAGTGTCGATGCGACCGACTAATTAATTATTGAGATCGATCTCCTTTAATTATCACGCAATCGATACTGAATCATGATTCTGAACCTGATCTTGCTAAGAATGCTATTGTGATGCAGGAGTCCTCTTATCCCTCTACTACTGATCTCTCTCTGTACCGGCAGTTTTGACAGTTCCATGTACTTGTATCAACTCTAAAACGAATGAAGCAAATATATGCTCATCATCGTCTATGGCGTTTTAGACGACACTCAGAGCTTTCAAAGAAGATGTAAAATATTTCTTCATAAATTTTCTATATTTGTATGCCAATGACAAGCAATCATGATCGTGAAATTCTATGGTACAGAGAGGAATAAAATAACATAATTTTCGTTTTCCTAGAAGAGGTGCTCGGTAAACTCGATGTTCTATGGGCCAAAGGATACCTTGGCGAACAGTTTTATAAAACATCGTGCAAACTGGAGACCTCGCCATATTATGTCCAAGGTTTGAATTTTCTTAACAGGAATTTCTTTTTTGTCATTTTGTCATCCCTTCTCAGTGGTTTTCCTCTCCTGGACAGGAAAAAATAGACGAAGGTTTCATGAGGAATCGTGAGGTATTTATTTCCCTTTCCAATATGCGCGCCACATTGCGGATATGCAGACAGTCATACAGACAGTCACATTAAACAGACAGACAAGCACAATTTTCAATTCAACGCATTAAGACATCGGATGCCATCCAATCAGTCAGTTGTGCCCATCGTGTATTTCTGAATTATCTATTCACTTCCGGTTTCGGTTCAGAGACCTTTCACAACGCATAAATCCAAGATGGTCGCCCGAGTGAGCAGACTGCCAATCCGATGATGTTATATGTTAACAAGGAATCAGGTAAATAGGGAACATTGAATTTGATCTCCATTGAACCTCATCATTTGTGTACGGAAATACGTTCTCATATAGCTCCACGACTATCGTATTTTGTAAATTTACTACTATCGCTCCCGAGAGGAAACTTTAAATTAGTCGGTTGTATGGTTTCAGAGCGCAGGGCTTAAATAAACATGGACATTTCTATGATTACCCAAGACTCTAGAGGAACGATTTTGATGCATGAAAAGGCACCAGTTTCCGCGCGTTCGTCACTTAACTCTCTCTCTCTCTCTCTCTCACACACACACACACACACACACACACTGACAAACAACGCAACTGGCTTCCCATTCAGGAAACTGGCTACGTTATCAGTTCTATACGAAAAAAACAAACTGTGGTATAAGCTGCGAGAAGAAATTTGTTCATTTACAGCGAAAACGGACTCAAACTTTTTTCTTACCGGGAATTGCTCTCCGAATTACCACTAAAAGATAATCACAGCTAAATTGCGAAAAATTTATGCTGTATACATACACAAACTTCTCCTTGCAGCGTACATTTAGCAATGACAGTGAACGATAGACAGTTGATCATCTATTTTCCTCTTACAGGGAGTGCGTAGAGAAGATGTTAGAACTGGTATATTTGGTGAAAGAAGATGGTTTTAACGACATACAATACCTGAATATTGGGGGAGGTCTTGGCATTAACTATACACAACACGTAAGTTCTAGCGAGCTCTTATCAGAAAATATCAGACATAATGAATAGGTGTTATTAATCGTTTGGACGCCTGGTTGAGAAAGGTAATATCAAGCAATGCACCAGTATATTATCCAAGTGCTATATTGGCCATAGTGGAGGTTTGTAATAAGTGTTCCAAGGCCACCATAACGGTGTACTTCAAGCGCCAAACAAAGATCGAGATATGGAGTTGCTCTTTATGCAGCCATCCTATACGATGTTTGGTCGAACGACCAAAATAATTCTGGTCATCGCTTTTATGTAACACCATATTAACTGTCAACGCACGGTGTATGTGCGGCAAAGCCAGTTGGAAGACCTATATGTAATCCTAGACACTTAAATTAAAGCTTGCAGCACTTCCCAATGCAGCTGCGTCACTTAGTCTGCAATAACATTATGATGTCTTTTAGTGGGATTTTAGTTCCACCTATCATTTAATTGCAACGGATATACGTTGCATCATGGGATACATGGGGGATAAAACGTCATCAAGTTTCAGGGTTATTTGGTCACTGCTTTGTTTGTAATATGAAAAACCGCTACGGTAAGTATGAAAAAAAAAGAGTTCAGCTCAACCCAGCATACGCCCGTAAACTTAAACAACAGACAGCAACAACATGGCTAAACCCAGAAAAGGAAAACGGGGGAATAGCCTAGGAGATAACTATGAGTATGTGCAGTAAAGTGAAGCTAAGGAGAGGATCATCAGGTCTGCTGATCAGTCATGTGATAGTTATGGGATCATTCTATTCAAAACAAATGTTTCAGGAAATCATACAGCACGTTATGCTGATTAATGGTTTGAGGACGTCAGGCTTCATCTTGTGGTTATGATTTGGTTCCATATTGTGGTTATGGTTTCAACTAATTATATACCAGTTTCTGGTGTTTCAAGAATCATACACCACCTGATGGTGATGGTGACAAACGACAAGGTACTGTCAAAATTGACGGGCGTATAAGAACGTCAGATTATTTATTTTATGTTATGGAATATATATCACCGTACAAACTCTGACAACGACAGATTATTTTATGTTATGGAATATATATCACCGTACAAACTCTGACAACGACAGATTATTTGATGTTATGGAATATATATCACCGTACAAACTCTGACAACGAGAGAATGAGAGTGATTTGTATTCAGTGCAACTCATCTATTATGTATTTTTTTTACAGGCCCATAGGACCGTTTCGCAGAAATCCAAACCACCGCCGATAAATGCGGACAAGCTAGAAGAGATATATACTACTGCTGAAAACAAGTTGATGCAGTACCCAGACATAGCCCAACAGCTTGACGAACTCATCAAAGACTTTGCAAGTAAAACGTATGTTGACATTTACATCGCAAACCTTGTTACATCTTGTAATATTACCAAGCAACTAGATGCAGTCTATATAATCATACTATCATCGAAAATACGATCATGCCCATCGTATATATGTTAAATGATATGACAAACCTCGGTCAATTACTAGAGCATATATATCACATTGGCTTTCTTATATGGCTTCTATTTTCGCCGTTTCATTCAGGTTATGTTTGCCCGAGTTCACAGAAAAGGTCCATACCTTACTACGAGACTTCCCAAAGTTATTACGAGCATTTAATCATGTCCTGGCCGAGGAACACCAAATGCTTGTAAGTTCAATATTGTATTATTAACCTATTATCTCCGGAACAGACATCAGTGGGTTTCACCAACAGTTCAAAAATGGTTTCTGGATGTCAGGTATTTGTGGTATGCGCTGAACTTTTAATGAAGACAAAATAAGTCGATTATTGGTTTTATCCAACACCAGTCGTTTCATTACTCAAGGCCATCGCTCGACTTTCTTTTGTTTCTCCAAGGAAGTGTCATTTAGATATTCTATTGAAGTTAATTTAATATCTCAATTAATATTGTTGGTACCGATAAGTGGTGCAACGTTTATTGTGAAGAGCTTTTGTTTGTCTATAAATATTGTAGATATCTATGCCTACCCCTGATGACCTAATTGACTCCATCAAGAGCCTGGTACAGGACCAAAATTTTACGCTGATCCTAGAACCTGGTCGTTCTATGGTCGGCAATGCTGGAATTCTTGTCACAGAGGTCATCGGCTGTAAGAAGAATGGAGAGAAAAAGTAAATCAGTTTTTGGAGCTAAATTTTAGCACTTTAATGTACCGGTGCATTCCTGTGTGATGATAAATAAAGGCTTGTTGATGTGTTAATGGCATTTTCATTTATTGGACAAAATTGGTCCAACAAAACTTGATTAGATAAGTATTGTTTTCCTTGGAATATAGTTTTTTTTAGTCAAGGTAAACGCTGAAAAAGAAGTTATGGAACATTTCCCGACTATAGCACCAGCAGAATATTCCACATTTTAGCAAGGAATAGTTGCCCGTGTTCTCCACCATGTTGTATTTGATATTCTCTTTAAAACTGAACTTCTTTATGAAAAGCTCGGGGTATCTATTCGTCCGGGAGACAACTCACTTAGCCTGTGGACCTGGACCGAGCGTGCCGTAGTTATCGTGTGAGAGAGTGATTTAACGTCGCTATCAACATTATTTCAGTCATATCACGACGACTGGATCTATTTCGCCTATCCTCGCGACAAACACACTAGGAAATTAGAGAACACGTTCTGTCCTCTCAACCATTGTCATTTACTGACAGTCAAATAGACTCTAATGACACTGACAAATAAACATAGGTCAAATATTACTAATAGGTCAACTCGCTCCTCTATTTATCAGTCTCTCTAAACTTTTCGACCTTGTGTCTCTCTAAACTTTACATCAAGACCAAAACGATTTTATATAACTTTACCGACTATACAGTGAAATTATTCTATCTAAAAACTCTATAAGTTCGAGCTAGAACCTTAAATTATTGGGGCCCAGCGACCTATACTCACATAGCCCATGGCGCTGGTGTAGCCCCGGTCTCCTCGTCCAATTGTGAGGGAAATATTTCCAGAAGAGAAATGCACTCATAATTGCATAAGATCGAACACCGAACACTTTTTCCTTACATATTCGTATCTCAGAAAATATTTTGTATGCCAAAATGATTTCATTGAATTAGATTAATCTACACTCATGTGTTCATATTTGTCTTATTTAGAAATCCCAGACTCACGATCAGCCGATTCAGCACTTTTGTTTTTAGGCGTAGTTATCCAGACCTTGATGAATGATTTTATTTTTTATGCAAATCTTGTAAATTTGTTATTTCTTGGCTAAGGCAGTTATGCCTCTTTTTCTTAGGTTCCATATCTGTCAGGGTCTCTTATCAGCTGTCTATGCCAGGTTTTTTGGCGCCAAATTATTCCCGCGGGCTGCACCCTAGATCAGACCCTGGATTTCACATATCCGAGGGATGCTTTTCTGTAGAGTCATATAGTTGCTTTTTAGTCAACAGACGTCGTCAATTTTCCCACCTCTTTAAAAGTTTCTTTCCTGAACTATTAAAGCTTTAAATATGCTTCAATCATATATTTGTTTGAGTTTTCTTTCAACTGTCTTCGTAGATAACATGTTTAGTTTTAGATTTAATTACATCATTTTCATGACTTGATTAAATCATTATGAAAAATTATGAAATAATCATTACTCAATGCCACCCTAAGGAATATTCCATATCATGCTATGGAATGAATTTAATGAATACTCCGCTGTGTTATAGTCGGGGAATATTCCATAACATGTTAAGGATTCTTTTTTTCTCAGTGTAGCTCAGTCTTAATCAATTAATATCCTATCAATGGACCCCAATCGTACATGTCGCTATATAGGATCTTACCTATTTCAATTGAATTTGGTGTTCTGAGCGCCCATACCATGGATATTTAATAGCATTATGACATCATGGTCGCATTTGGACTCATCCATTTGCAGTCCGGGAGGGGAGATAGGTTCACTGTGTCCATTTACCCCCAATGTTTACACCAAAGATCAGTCCATATATTTACCCCGTATTATGGCACCACAATGTCGAGACCGCGGCAACATGAAAAGACAGCGAGCCGGCTAATTCGGCTGAGCCAACCAAAAATTCTTTGTCATCAATATTCCCTTCAAAGCACTATGAAGCGTTCTCGGGATTGGTTAACACGCGAGTTACTGCAAGCCTGTTAGATCCTACAAGCGACATGTCCAAATGGGGAGCAGATAGGATTTAATTTTAATTAGATTGAGTGTAGCTATTCCCATATCTATTTGTCGCACCTACGCATGCAATCATCGTTTCAATCCGTTTGAAATACATCTTCAAAGTACACTTATCAAGTTAGTGGCGTTTGCTAAGCTGTAACGTTAGTGAAGCGAGAAATATATTTCTTCAGTTCTGCACAAAAATGTGTTTTGAACGGAACTCACCAATTGTTGTACTATGATAGCACACATTTGGAAGTGACGTGATGTGATAGCGCATGACGAAGGACGTTTGAAATGAGCTATCGTTGGTTTTTGGCTTTCTCGTATATATCAGTATGGATATTTTGGTTCAAGGTGTCATATTCAATTCTGAAGGGTATACGGAAAAGCCAAAAACGGACTCAGAATTGAAGAAATAAATATGTGACTTTACTAACATAAGAGCTAAGGTTGTCATTCCCATATAAACGCCACTTCTCCCTTATATTTTAATTTCCTTGCAGTTAGCTTCCTTGTGACGGTACCCTAACTGAAATCACACGACCTTCCCACTATACGGTCTATTACCACATAGAATTCGCCAAACTGCTCATGCAATTACCGTTTGATCATCGGTATCTACATCTACAAATTACACTAATCAAATGTATACATTCATTTCTTTGTTGTCAGCTTCGTCGTTGTGGACGGAGCCATGACTGAAGTCATACGCCCTTCCTTCTATGGGGCTTATCACCACATAGAACTCGCCGAACCAAGTTTGCATCAAGAGACACGTACATTCGATATTGTGGGTCCTGTGTGCGAAAGTGGCGACTTCTTAGCAAAGGTGAGGAAGACAATACATGTTTTACTGGTGAAAAGCTTTGTCCAGAATTTGCTCAACATAATATGTGTAACAATGAAGCAAAGCAGATGAGTATTCATATGTCATGAACGTACCACACGTTTACTGGCGGATAATAAAATCGTAAAACGCTTGGCGCATTCGTATTCCCATCTTCACCACGTCAAGGTTTCTATTTGTGAGCCAAAGGCGAACATCTAGGATAGAGATACCCCTGGTTTTAGCGAGGATGTCGTATTCCATGGTGTCTTTCACCCCATTCACATTGTACGCTCCTATTATTGATCATGTACCCCACCGCTCCATTGGGTAAATACTTGTCTTTCGATTGCAAATTTGGCTGTTGGGCTTTATCGGAAGTGACGTATCAGCCATGAATATAAATTTCCATCGTGAATATTCATTTCTGTCCCAGTATCAAGATTACTACTCGCGAGTCATCCTAAATCGTCCAGACCAGGGCCCGATTTCATGACGGCTAATGAAATCTTGATATGATTCTTGGACTTGGTTTTTTCAAGAGCAATTTTCACACTTGACCAAGTGGACATCAAAATATACTCAAGTTGTGTTTCACGGAACGTTTTTGACCGCATTTGGCCAAGTGATTATTGAAGTGTGTATCTGTTTCATGCCGCCGTTTGGTAATAAATATAATACCCCCGCATACTCATGTGTGTTCACAATATACTTGATGCGCAGGATGCCGATCGGTAGACTTTCAGGTGTCAAATCTGTCTGTGATCTAAAATCATCTTTTGGTTTATGAGATGAAGGTTGCCCATACGTGCATTATGCTCTATGGACATATGAAAAAAACCTTATGTTGGACACCGTTTTCATTCATATTATTCATTTCAATTACATTATTATTCCAAGTGCCGTTTTCAAGGGAGGTCCGACCACACTTGAACTCGAGTGCGATTCAGGTCCAAGTGATCTTTCATGAAAAGCATATACACTGTTATAAATCACACCGTAAATTCACAGTTAAATGTACTGGCAGAAAAGGTGCCAGTACATTCAACTGTAAAATTACATTGCCCCATATTTTACAATTACCGTTTTTTAACAGGCTTTGAACTGCAAAATGTTGCACCGTATTTTATAATTACCGTTTATTGACAGGCATTCAACTGTAAAATTTGGTAGCCCTGTAATTTACAATTACTGTTGTTTTAACATTCTTTAAACAATACAATTACGTGACACCATTGTCTACAATTATCGGTTCCGCGGCAACGTAGGTCCCTGGAAGGCCGAAATGGCCATTGTTCTTCGTGTTTACAAATGCGATCACCACAAGCTTCGTAAATAATCGCGAACGAATCTGTGCAATTATTACACGAATAGTAGGATACAACTCCAAGTCAGTTAAAACCCATCTTCGCATATGCAAGTCGAACACTAAATGACGGAACGTTAGTGTAGTATTCAGCTTGGAATGTGAAGATGGATAAAACCAAAATCAAACCGTACTATATAGACCGAAAATTAAAGTTAGCCGCTGCGTCCGTCTCAGCGCGTGTTCTGATCATGCTTTGCATGCTGTACCGTATAACGCAGGTGTCGGATGTTTCCTGCAACTGAGCGTTTCGTGTGCAAAGATATCAACCTCCTTTCAGAGAAAACAAGAATTTTATGTTACGTGTGTGCGCAGTTTACCCATTCCAGTTGATGTCAACTGAAATATCACAGTTCAATTTACAGATTAATGTGTTTACGATTGAATGTACTGTAAACTCCAACATACATTTACTGTGAAATAACGGTAATTTATAACAGTGTATGTGAGTCAAGGAAGGTTTTCAAAAGTGCTTGAAGGTTCAAGTGCGAGAATTGCCTCAAGAGAGATTTCATGAAATCGGACCGTTTGCTCGCAGTGCATCATGACCGAAATCTAAGCATTTTTCCAAAAATTCAACAGAGTATATCATTATGTATTTCTCCCAACAGGACCGACTTCTGACAACTCCTCATGAAGGCTGTACTTTGGCAGTGTTTGATACCGGGGCGTATTGCTCAAGTATGAGTTCCAACTATAATATGAGGGTAGGTGAAGAGATACTCTGGGCCTGTGGTGTCAATGACTTTATGTCCTGTACGCAAACCAGCACCACAATTGATCCTAATAATCCCTGGTCACTCCAGGTCTGATAACTAAACTAATTTGGTGTTTGTGGTATTTGTTTGATTGGGACAGGTCAATTGATTTCATTGGTCTGTGTAATGCATCCAGATCCTGTGAGAGAGAGAGAGATATGTTGATAAATTTCTCACTGACAAGTGGGATATGAATGTTTAAAATTTAACCGCACTATACACCCCCGAATTGTGTTTTTGCACAATAAAATCAGAACGACTGAACAGATTATTTCAAAAAAATTGTGTAGGGCTAACATATCTCAAGATGATTCTTGGGATAACATTTTTTGGAACATTAAATATGTGGAATATATTTCCACAGGTGACACCACCTGGGGATCATCTTAAAAGGACATTGCACGCTATTGCGGCCTTTTGGCCCCCTTTTCAACTTTTGCCAGTCCGACCATTAAAAATCACGTGACCTCAGTGAGATTGGCTGAACTGTCAAATATCTTACAAGCGCTGCCGCGTGAGTAAGCGTCGCACATTAATCTGGCGAGAAAAATTGAAACTTCATTAATCTAAAAAAGGTTGATTCGTCGATAGCAGATCGTTACATGTTGATAGTGTTAATATTTGCACCAGCTATGTATATATTATATTACGAAGTGTACCACGAATATCCATGAAAACATATCATCCGACAACAATGCGACATCTTCGATCTTCCGCTTCCCACTTTTACAAACTTGATTCCTCATCCTATCCAGTAATGTCGAGATTTCATCAGCATCCATGTCTGTGGAACGCCGACGCAGTGTCATTACATCCACCGATTCGCCCATCTTGTTGTCATTCGAAATGTTTGGAGCAACATCTACAACCTTCGGGAACCAACACACCTTGCCGCAAAAAAAATCCTATCAAGCCGAGCCTGGCATCACCACAAATCTACCCCTACTGCACTTGCAAAGAGTACACCGTCGGTGACATTTGGCGTAAGATACTATCGGCAATGTTATTACTTTGGAGACTTCTTGCTTGGCGCCGCCTGAGGTACCTTCAGCTATGGTGTGTCGTAGTATCAATCGGAGATCCAGTTCTCTTCTGATTTGTAACACCTCTGTTGGCATGAGTTGCAAATCAAACCATCATGCGAATGCGGTATATTATCCCAGTCTGAGTGCTCAACAGATACTTTGCGCATTTGTCCTTTTTTTTCTTCGCTTGTCACAGCATGCACACACCGACCATACCATTGTCGATTTCACCTTTATTTAGCCTGATACAGAATCATATATATTTCAAGCGTCATACAGAGCTTACTGTGAACAAATCAGATAGAAGTTACATTTATAAATTCCCACTTAAGTACAATATTCCTTGCTTTATTTGCAGGTAAATTGGTTCTTTTCATGCGGAGCTACTTTATAACGGTACACATATTCGTGAATGCACAGAAAAACGATATCTTCAAAATCCATATTATTTCTTCTAGTAGTGGCTACTATATTTATGTAAATAATAATTGTTTTTTCTCGTGCTCTGAATCTGCATCGAAGTGGGAGGCGGAAGTGACAAATTATGACCAAAAAAAATACGGTTAGCCGTTTATGGGATTCGAACCCGATCGAGACATGCTATAAGTTCAAAAATCGCGCGCTCTTATCCAGTACACTACTGCACAATACGACAGTCGTGCTATCCTGAATTATCTCATTTAATGTTCAGCACTCCACGCGAAAGAATACACAAAAAAGTTTTAATTTTACATATGAAGCCAGTCGAGAACCAAAATCATCTTTGAACAACTACTAGGTCTTGACTCAACAAATATTTTTTTGTAAAGTTAGTTTCGGTTCTCGATTGGCTTCTCATTCACCAAACGCTATATAGACGATCTTCTCGCTGTGGATAAACGCTATATAGACGATCTTCTCGCTGTGGATAATCGCTATATAGACGATCTTCTCGCTGTGGATAATCGCTATATAGACGATCTTCTCGCTGTGGATAATCGCTATATAAATGACGCAGTGAAGGATATATATCCACCTTCACTGGAGTTGAAGGAAACTACAGATAGCCCTACAGGTACATCATATTTAGATCTATATCTCTACAAAAATGAAGCGGGCATTCTCTCTCGTCGACTTTATGACAAAAGAGATGATTATAATTTCGACATCGTAAACTATCCCTTTTTGGACAGTAATATTCCAGTGGGACCTGCATATGGCGTATACATATCTCGCCTAGTAGCATTTGCTAGATCCTGTGTTAATTGTGACGATTTCAATCAACGTCACAAAACATTGTTGCAGAAACTTATAAAACAGGGCTATTCCTCCAAGCGCCTCCACTCAAAGTTTCTCAAATTTGGCGATACATATCGCATGCGGATAGCAAAATACGAACGTAGCGTGCAAGATCTATGGCGTTACGTTTCGTTAACCCGGGGCTAGGGGCCGTATGAACCCATGTACTTCAAGATCCTCATGGTGCTCATATGAACAGTCACAATCAAAGCGTGACTGAGATACACCATTCTCTAGATAACGAATTTAGAACGATTATTATGGATTAAGAATACTGATCAGCGATACAGATTTTATATTTTTGGAACATCATGATGTCTTGTCGGCATCATTGAAAACTGTTGACCGCTTCTCTCTTGCAGGAAACTAGCCTATGTTTATGTATACTACGATTGTCTTTTTGAATTTGGTGCTAATACTGTTATATGGATATGGAATAGGTCTTTGGATTATGGACGCGGATATTCTTTAATGGACGATGGCTGAATTATGAATGACGGACTAGATGCTTGTATTCATATGTTTGCAGAGAAAATAAGGCAGTTATTCTACCCCAAAACAGACGATTTTGCACGAATACACTTCTTCAGTGGGCTGTTATTCAAGAACGTCAAGACCTAGTACCTGACAATTACTTTGAACATACAAGATAATATTTTTTAAGCTAACAGGAAAATTTCTTTCGTACGTGATATTTCATTTT